>JAPDNY010000004.1:165038616-165301116 GCA_029375565.1 Gekko gecko | reverse complement strand
CAGGATACTTTTATATTATGAAAGAACTGTTACCACATGAAATAGGGTACTCGTGTTGCAAACGAGCGCACCTGATCCATGTCTGGGATCTTTGAGTCTACGTATATGCAATAAATTCATGCCTGAGCATGTCAAAGGCTCTTCTAGGAGGGGAGGAGATTTTTGGGATCATCCCCACCACTAGCATAAGATCCAAGTTGAGAGTCTGTTTCCCTCCATGTTGCAGGTAATTAAGCCTGCGTGCGGTCAGTGGCAGAAACTGAAGGGTGAAAGGCAAAGGGTCCTTCCCTTCCCTTCCCTTCCCTTCCCTTCCCTTCCCTTCCCTTCCCTCCCCTCCCTCCCCTCCCCTCCCCTCCCCTCCCCTCCCCTCCCCTCCCCTCCCCTCCCCTTCCCTTCCCATTCCATAAGCTCCTTCCGCTGGAGGTTTTGAGCCATGCAGTTAAATTCACAGTTCAGATATAGGGTCCTTCACCCCTTAATTCATCTTCCATCTTCATGTGCAGCACCACACTGGGACTGCCCCTGCGCAAGCCGGCCACAGACATTTTGTTTTCTAGCTACAAGCTCCAAAATGGAGGCACCTTGCCCTTTTCAGAGCCGGAGCACGTGCGGGTTTCCTGTCAATGCGTCACGTGCTTTGACGACGGTGTGCCCCCTTCCCTCAGTTCCATTTTCAGCACCATGAGGACAGGAAGCCTCTCTAGAGTACTCCACTGCCTCGTGTATGTTGAAGAACGATCTACGTTTTTTTCTCCTTCGGAGAACTGTTTTCAGTCTCTGGAATCCTCTTCCTAAGAAGGCAGACCCGCTCTAAAGGGTTTTCTTGCCAATCGTTGTGCTTGTGGTCCCTCAGAATGGCATCCAAGGCACTATTTAAAAAGTATTTCGACCACAGAACAAAAACGATGCACAGCGACAAGCATGAGTACTGTCTTCTGTGCTTGGGAGATGCTCATAATGTTGGAGCTTGTCAGATTTGCCCGGTTGAATATAGCCTCCAGAGTTAAGGCTCCACTGTGGGAGGAGGCATTGTCCTCTTTGGTTCCAGTGAAGACAAATCTGACCTCAGGATCCACAGCTTTGGTCCTACTTTCCCCTGTTCCGACTACTAAACCACAATCTGGACCCTCTTCGGTCCATTCTGTGCCAGCAGGTATGACTGTCAGAATGACTCCGCTTTCTCCAAAAAGGTCTGCTTCGGTCGCCCTGTCCGTGCTCACCGTCAGAACCTCCAACTAAGGCCCAATCTCATACCGAACTTCCTACCAAAAAAGCATAAGTCAAAGCACAAGGATAAGACTGAGACAGCATCTAGGTTGGAACATGTTGTCCAATCCAAGATTCCACAGCCTGACCAAGAAGTGTCCTAGGTCCCTCCTTGTACCCCCTTTACCTCACCTAGCCTCCCTCATGGGTTCCTTCTCTGAAGCAGTCAATGATCAGCCTAGTATCCTGGCTGGATGTGTACTTCCATCAGAATTGAGACCGCTTTTATCATGGCAATCAGTGGAACCCCCTCAACATTATTATTACATGTCTCCATCTTATCTAAACAGATGGGCAGAACACCATCCTCAAATATTTGAGAACCAGGGTCCTAGTATAACGGGATACATAGACTCTTGTTCTGAGATGGTTCCTTTTCGATCTCCGTATCATGACCCTGAGGAAAAGGCCTCTGCAGCTTATCACGGCAGTTCCAAGAGTGCCTTGGACCTGTCAACGGATGAGACTGTAGGTGATCTGACACTGGTATCTCCCAGTGAGGATCTCCACCTCTACGGGGAGCAGATGCTTTGAATGGCAAAGCCCTAGATATTGATGTGGCCACTTTGGACAGCCATCCGAAAGACAGAATCCTGAGTCGATTTTATTCCGATACGCCAAAATAGAGAATCTTTATAGAATAAAGCAGGATTCCTGTGGACTCCTATCCATACACCTTCCACTGTCTTCGATGATTATGGAAGACATGCAGATGCACCAAAGACCAGGGCAACACTTATCTCCAGCAGATAGGGAGGGCCCTCACCTGGATACCTTGGGCAGAAAGATTTATTCCTCGTCTGCTCTTAATTTCCGTATAGGCAGTTATGAAACAATTATGGGAGGCTACCAGCTTTTTCCATGGGAGAGTTTTTCCCAGTACCCAGACAAGCTACCTGAGGCGTCCAAATCACTGGGAAAACTTATCTGATCTGAAGCCATTAGATTGTCTAAACAAGAAATTAATGCAGGTAGACATTTTCTGGCGGTATCAGATCCATGGTGTCTGCTATCATTCTACGGAGGCACTCAAGGCTGCATAGTACGGCTCTCCCAGTTGAGATGTGCTCTAAAGTTGAAGATCTCCCCTTTGGAGGGCCTACTGTTTTTTTCACCAACTACTGATGACTTCTTGACTGTGATGAAAAAGAACCGGCAAACAGCGAGGTCCCTGAACGTGTTCTCCTTAGCTCCAACTCAAAGACAGTGGGTCTCACACAGACAGCATGGTTTTGCCACCCCCTTCTATAGGGGTCAGAGACAGCACCAGCAGCCATTTCCATATCCTCAATGCTCATTCTGGTCATCCCCCTTCCCTAAATGGAAGGGTGCAGCACAACCAAAAACCCCTCATCAGAACCTCCAGAGGAGCAAAGCCAGCAGCCTACGAAGCTATGACTAGCCGCCCGAATCGTTGAGAATAAGTTAAGTTTTAAAGACAGACTGGCACAAATTATAGAAGCTTGGTGCCAAATTACATCTATTTGAGACGCTTGCATGGGAGGCAAAGAAAGGACTGGTATAATGATCATGCACATTGTTTGATTCGAGTTAATAATAATATACATTTTTTTTAATCCCAGTATGATGTTCTTGACTTGACCTGGAGGGTCCAGGCTCGTACCTTCTCATCAGATCTCAAGAGATAAGCAAGGTCAGTCCTGGTTAGTATTTGGATGGGAGACCACCAAGGAGGTCCAGGATCGTGATGGGGAGGCAAGAAATGGCAAACCACCTCTGAACGTCTCTTGCCCTGAAAACCCTACAGGATTACTATAAGTCAGCTGTGACTTGACGACACTTCCCATTACCACCATGCTGTTCTCAGTGCTAAACCGAGCAGGTTAGAAATGTGCCATATGTTCTGCCTGGCAATGATAGAAGCGGAACCCTGGCCATGGCAAAGTTTATATCCCATGCCCTTAGACTCAGGTAGGCACCCGTTAAAAATAACAACTCTGGGCTTAAGTACTAGTGGGGCTATAGACTCTTATTTGTCTTCCCAAGGTGCCTTGGTGCATGTAGACATTCTAATTTTGGTACAGGAACAGGAAGATATGTGCTGAAGACAAACAGCCATCAGCCATCAAAGCAAGCAATCTTCAGTTAAAGATCTACACAAAAGCCTTGAGATTTCCCACTAGCCGCTGCTCCGTCCTCGCTCTTTCTCCCCCCGCCCGATTCTACGTGTCAATTTTTCCCCGCAGCTTCACCCAATTTCCCCCACATCTTCTTGATCCTCTTTTTGCCACTTTCTTGAGGATCAAGAAGATGTGGGGAAATTGGGTGAAGCTGTGGGCAAAATGCGGCCACACAGCAAGTAGTGGGAAATTGACATGTAGAATCGGGGGGGGAGAAAGAGCGAGGACGGAGCAGTGGCTGGTGAGAAATCGGTCAAGGTCATTGGTTGGACCCAGTTAGGAGAATGAGTCTATACCCCCCCTCCAAAAAAAACCCAAAACAGTGCAGGATTTACTGTTCTTGGGCTGTAAACTAGAGAGATTGGAATGGTCTACGGAATTCTTTGAAATGTTTACCTCTTCCCTCCAATGTTCATTGGAATTTTTCCCCCCATGTATTCGCCAGGGCTTTTTCTCAGTGACAAATGAGGTTGAAATGCCTCACAAATCATACCAAACGGCTAGAGAAGTTCAGATTGCTGTAAGCAGAAATGCCAGGGGAGCCTTTACCATGCTGCCTGAACCATAATACAACATTCACAATGTGATCATTGCATCATAATCCCTTCCTCGATTGTGTTTCCTTTTGTGTGTTGGTCATTGACAAATCACGGGGGGCAGGCAGGGGGATCAAGGGCCAGGGATTCCCGGATAACAGTAGGGACCCTTGACATCTACAACCTTGAAATCTGTACCATAGAAGCTTGCAAAGGCTTCTATACCACATTTCCTTGGAGATAAAGCTTCTCCTTATGCCGGCTGTAAATATTTCCTAGGATTTAGAAATATATGGATACTTAGTAAAAAAAAAAACAGCATGCCTGTTCTTAAATGCATCCATTGTGCCCGATAAAATCCTAGAAGCATAATCGGTATTCTGAAACGTACCCTAATGCCGCTATCCTGTATATCGTACAACATCATTTAGTTGAGCCATCTTCCCTCTTTTCATTATTGATCTCCTTAATGTAATTCATTATAGCATACATCATGAATTAAGAAACCGGCATGCATAGAGGAGTCTGGATCTATTGTGAAATAACTGGTATGCTCATCCAAGGCCGCCGTGCACTGTCAGACCCAACACTGAATGTCGGACCCAACACTGAAGACGGGGTCGGCGACATCACTGATATGGCCTTGTTGGGCCCCCTGTCATGGTTGAGTTTGCTCACCACTGTACACATCCTAAAAGTGCAGTGGAAGGGAGAGGCCTAGAAGGGCCATGTGAATTCTTTGCTGCCAGTCCCTTACATCAGTGTGTGCTTCTGAAGGGGTAACAAGAAACAACTGGATGTGTGCTGTTACATTGCCTGTTCTATAATAATTCTGTCTGTCCTCTATCATTTTCTTTTAACCCCTCTACTAATATATGTTTTATTCTGCTGGCCCATGACCACAGTAAATGATTGGTTGATTTAACAGGTAACGGGGCCAGTAAATTAGTTCAGGAAGGCCCTGCAAAAGATTTACGCCTGCACTTCACAACAATTTAAACTCCTCTGGTTGGCTGTGAATGTAGTGTAGAACACTGAACGATGTGGAGGCAGACAGTTGTTAACATGGCTGAACGAAAGATGAAAGGCATTTCTTTCTAGGGTGTACAGGTTCATTTCTTTTGGTCTTGTAATTTCTGGTAAAACTGATTTTTTGAAGGATTTCCTATAGCTTCACAGATCTACCAAATGTTTAAGTTGGGGCAGAAATTATAGTGGTTCCCACCAGAGCAATGATGACCCCTATAACATCCATGGATATAGAATGACTAGTTTAGTCAGTGATACATTGAGGCTCAAACATGCTCTAGGATGAGATTCTGGTATTTACTGACTTGTCTAGCACCCATGAGACAGGTTCAGGGCAGGGTGTGGACATGGCATGTGAGACTGAGGCTGAAATACTAGAATGGCACATCAATGTTATATGGCACATCAATCCATCAATGTCTTCCTGACCCTCCTGCTAGGTGGAGTTCACCAGCACAAGTAATTGATGATGGCACATGTTAGTGAGTGGGAGGAGCTATGGTACATGCTTTAAACATGGTACTGCAAGGATACTACCATGCACTGCTCCCAAATCTCCAAGGTGAGGCATTTGTTATGATAATACCACTCACATCACTTTTTGTGTGTGGGGGGGACACACACACGGACTATTGCTTGTTTCAGATCACTGCCTTCAGGTTCTTGAGAACATTTGGTGGTTTAGAACCATTGTATTAAAATTATTGACAGTCTCCTATTTTAACAAAACACTTCCTTCAGTTTCCTGAGCGGGCGCGATCATCACTGTCCCCACCCCGACTGGCAATTTTGTATAGGGTAGTTCAGATTTTCAGTTCTGAGTAATTTTATATGCCTACATGGGTTAGATCAGTGTGTTCTGTAAATAAAAGCTAAGCTGTGTAGGACAGGGGATGGGAATTCTGTGAGAACCACAGAAGGAATTTATGTGGAGAAAAATGCAGTTATGCTTTTGAAGTCTGAGTGGTGTGTGTGTATATATATGTTCACACATATCCTTATTTTGATGAATACCAGGGGGGTATTTAATTATTGTACTGTCAAAATCGTATTTTACTTGTTATCTTCAAGGGGGGGGAGAATACCACATATCACAAGTGATTTCTAACAGCCCATAGGGTTATAATTTCCAGGCCAACTTGAAGGAGAGGGGTACTACCCAGGGCTCTTCCTGTAGCAGGAACTCCTTTGCATATTAGGCGACACACCCCTAATGTAGCCAATCCTCCAAGAGTTTACAGAGCTCTTCTTCCAGGGGCTACTGTAAGCTCTTGGAGGATTGGCTACATTAGGGTGTGTCGCCTAATATGCAAAGGAGTCCCTGCTACAAAAGGAGCCCTGGTACTACCTATCAAATGGCTTTAGCCGCTTAACTTCCCGTGAGTGTTTTTAGTCAAGAATGCCCTAGCCCGGCCTTGCTTTGCAAATGAAGTCTGACAAGATTGCCTCCCAAGGTATTATGACTGAAAGTCGAACTGCTAACGCCAGAAGTGTTTCAGCATCAGATACTTTATCAGATATTTTGCAAGTGATGACTGTTCCCCTTATGCGCCTCGCTGTCTTCGGAGGAGCTCATCGGAGAATAAGGATGTTGCTTGTAGGAAGGGCTGTAAAACGAAATGACAACACTTTTAAGTAAGAGCACCAAAATATTGACATGGTGTTTTATGTTAACATGTGCTGGCATGCTGACTAGTAAAAGTTTAAAGAGTGAATCTTAATGATGGGGAGAACTGGGGGTGATGGAATGCATAGTTTCGTGTGGGCTATCTCATTTCCTTAATGTACATGTTTTTAGTCAATACTGTTGTTTAGATTTATGGTCTAAAATAATACATTGCATGTTGTATGACAGTATTAGGTAAAATATTAAAAGATGTAGGCGTTTGTGGGGTCATTGAATGAGACCTGACAAATTTGGACGTGCGGGGTGACGGAAGATGTCAGGTGTCAGACATAATGCCGAAAACAGAGGACATTTGTCTACTAACCTAAGGGAAACACCTGATTTCCAGAAAAACCTGAATCTTAAAAAACAAGACAAACAACATTGGGGTGAGGGACTGAAACCCCCCAAAATAGTAAGATGAATACCTACTGAAATGTCACATGACTATGTTTATTTTGGGGGTTGTCAGGCAACCACAATAATATTGCTGGGCCTTTCGACTTTTGGTTTCTGTCACTCAAAGGTGTGGGGGGAATGGGGGGCACTGAAAATGATAAAATAGGGAAGGGAAGGGGGCTCAGAGGCTGAATTCCAGCACTTCCTAACATGGCAAGCAGGAAATCCCAGTAGTTTCACATACCACATGTGACAATGAGCCTCAACACCTGTATCTGAAAGAGACAGGGAAAAATCTTTTAAACCTTCTCTCCCTTACCCCAATAAGATCAGCGACATAGTTCTACAAGTGTGTTGTTTTCCACCCATAGCACATCACAGCTGGGGTGCCAGGTCTCCCACTATGGCGGTGTTGCCGGCCGATGCCTCAGAGGCTAGTGGGATAGAAATGGAAGGAAATGGAAGGCACCAGTGTGCAAAAACTGGAAGTGATGTCACGATGTTGGGAGCGACACTCTTTGTTGTTCATTCGCACAGTCGAGTCCGACTCTTCGCGACCCCATGGACCAGACCACGCCAGGCCCTCTAGAATTCACCAAAACTCTGCAGTTTAACCAGAGTTTTGGCCAAGCCTAGAGCATCATTCCCAACATCATGACATCACTTCTAGTTTGTTTGTTGTTGATTTCTGGAAGTGATGTCGTATGGCGCCGTGACATGAGTGTGCCTGTAAAAAGGTAAAGGTTCCTTTGCTTGAAAGCCAGTCGAATCCGACTCTAGGGTTGCGGTGCTCATCTCCGTTTCAAAGCCGAAGAGCCAGGACTGTCCGAACACATTTCCGTAGTCATGTGGCCGACATGACTAAGCACCAAGGCGCATGGAACGCTGTTACCTTCCCACTGAAGCAGTACCTATTTATCTACTTGCAATTTTTTGCTTTCGAACTGCTAGGTTGGCAGGAGCCGGAACTAGAGACGGGAGCTCACTCCATCATGCGGCACTCTCAGATCTCGAACTGCTGAACTACTGACTGCCTGTACTGAGCAGCAAGAAGTGCCTGCAAGAAAGGTCCCATGGAACTTCTGCTGTTCATTACACTGAGAAGGCGCTTTTAAAAAATACCAGGAAAGCAGTTGCTTGAAAGTTATCCTTTCTGATTAAAGTGTGATGGAGGCACATGTTTTAAAATTGTTATTCGGGGCGTTAAGTGTAAAATATTTTAGATGCATTTATATTAAGTAAATACTATGGCACAGTAGCTCTCCAAGGTCTCAAGCAGAGGTCTTTCTGGCAGACCTGCTGGCCTAGTTCCTAGATTCTTGGGGTATAGCCCGGGGCATTCGCCTTGCCAAGCATGAGCTTTACCACTCAGCTGTGGACCTTTTGGCTGGCAGAAGCCCTGTACCGTAGTCTCCGCCAAGCAGCAGCTCTCCAAAACTTCCAGCAGAGGCCCCTCCTAGCCAGGCAGCCTGATTTTCCTTGAACCGGAGAGACCAGGGGCGCTTTCGCACACACTAAGCGATGCACCTTTCCATCCACTTCCAATGCATTGTGCAGGTGGATTTTACTGTGTGAAATGGCAAAATCCGCTTGCAAGCAATTGCCAAAGTGGATTGAAACTGCATGATTTAGCACGTGTGAAAATGTCCTGGGGTTAGTCAAAGCCTGGTGTAGAACTGTCCATTGAGGGGGCTGCGTGAGCTGGGCTAGCTCAGCCACACAAAAAAGATTCCCCCCACCTCCCCGCAGACTGTGATTGAGCCGGCTCAGGGCCAACAGTGTCTCCTTACACCATGTCCTGTGGATCATTGATTGACCTTTCAACCCTTTGCATCTGTTCTGTTTGTGAATGTGCAGAGTGTAGATGGTACGTGATACAGGGGAAGGTATCTCTGAACCCTTTGTTTCAAACAGGATGCAGATAATGGATCAGATTGATTTAGAAAAAATAGATATATACTTTTCACAACTGATACCATTCTGAAAAGCATAGTTGTTTGGGAAAAGTCAGACAAATGCATTGACAGCCTTAGTTCAATGTGCAATGGTGAAGAGAGATTCATACAAAATGATTTATCAAATGCCTAGATTCTGTTGGCCACGTTTCGAGGGTATTAGTAGCCGGTCAAATATTGTATAGAGCCATAGGCCATTACAAGCTGAGAAGCCACAGAATACAGTGATAAACAAAACTAGAATTTAAAAAAGAATTTAGGCAAATTTAAAAAAGAATTAAACAAAAAAATAATTTAAAACATTGTGATTAAAACATTAAAATTCAACAGACTACAGTTTCAAGAAGCCACCCTCAACATGAAGAAGAAGAAGAGAAGAGATTGGATTTATGCCCCACCCTTCACTACCCAAAGGAGTCTCAGAGCGGCTTACAAACTCCTTTCCCTTCCCCTCCCCAAAACAGATGCCCTGTGAGGTAGGTGGGGCTGAGAGAGCTCTGAGAAAAACTGCCCTTTTTCAAGAACAGCTCTGACAGAACTATGGCTTGCCCAAGGTCATCCAGCAAGTGCAAGTGGAAGAGTGGGGAATCAAACCCGGTTCTCCCAGATTAGTGCGCTTAACCACTACACCAAACTGGCTCTCAATACCCTCTTGGACCTTAACGTCTTTACTGCAAAGGCAAACAGAGCGACTCTGTAGGATACATATGCATTGTTAGCAGGAATACAACCTTCTCATCTAAAAGATATGAGTTTATGGCAGATAAGAATTCCTGCCAAAAATTAACCTGGGGTTAGCATATAATGGGCAAAATGAGATATAATGGGGTAAATCCTCTGGTGTAAGCAATCTGTAGACATAGACATGTTGGTCCAATGGTGTTTGAAGATAGCGGCTGCAAAGGTGTCAGTAGAGTTGCCAGATATGTTTTCATATTTGAACTCACATGAATTAGCCTTATATGGAATCAGACCGTTGGAGCATCAAGCTCGGTATTGTCTGCTCTGACTGGTAGTGACCCTCCGGTGTCTCAGCTAGCGGCCTTTCACATCATTGCCTGTCTGATTCTTTTAACTGGAGGTTAACTTTTGATTGAGGGATTAAGCCTGGGACCTTCTGCATGGCAAGTAAATGCTTCGTCCCTGAGCTACGGCCCCTCCTCTGGATCTTCTTCAGCCGCGACAATTGCAAACATTAGTAACCGTAATTCCCTAAACTGCATCTCACGAGCAATAAAGGTCCCCTGAACCCACGGAACTCACCCACGTGGGGGTTTCTCACTGTTTCGTCAGCTTTAGCGACGTTCCAGGAACAATTCTGTTCCATCCTTTGAATGGATCAAAAATGATTGGGGTCTGTATATGGCTCCACTCCTAGGTTCTCTTTGGGGTCTTCCCTCAGCCCCCACCAAAATTGCTAGACTTGGCCCTGGTGCCTCCACCTCTGATCCCAGTCTGGGCTGACCCCCTTAGATTGTTTTATTACAGGAGATGACAACCAGTTCATGCAGCCTGAAAGAGCGTAATCCCAGGGATACTCTGCATGTGTGGAACAGCTCTTACAAGTCCTTAACGTCAACTAACTAACTAAGCTTTGGTATGTGCTTTCCATGTCTGCCCTTGATAATTGCACCTGAAAACATTAAAAAAATAAAGAATTCCAGTGCACCTTCTCAAGGTAAAAAAATAAATTAAAAATAAATGCACGCTTGAGATTTTACGGCACAAATGCTAAAATAGTTGCAGATCCGGTATGCTTCATTAACTCTTTGCATACAAGATAAAAGTGCTTTCTGATGAAGTGTAAAACCAACTTGGGAGCAATTTTCCACAACATAAATTCAACATTCATATCTTTTTCCTCTCTCTGATAGCATCAAAGTTAAACCACCAGACAGGGTTCACATCCGTCCTTTATCAATAATTATTTCCTGTTCTATTGTTTTAGACTATTGAACCGCACGAAACATTCCTATACATTGTAGGAGGCGAAATGATCGATGCATTCCTTCATCGATAACAACTCTCTCCTCAGAACATTGTTATATATGGGCACTCATGCACTTACTGGGACGCTCTGCTGCTTTGATCATTTCTTCATTGGCTTTATCCTGCAATGTTATCCACATGCACTTGGGAGAAATTGATGGGATAAGGGCTCTCCTAAGTAGACTTTTGATCTTCTGGCACAACATTTAGAAACTGTTGACTACTTTCTGATGCCGTTCTCTCTCACTGGCTGTCATGCCAAGGATCCAGATATGGGAACCATTCTAGTAATAGTTTAAGAATCTTACTGGAGTACTGGCTGCTACTACATCCCCTAACCATGGGTAGGAGTTTGGAGCATGCTTCGAGTTCCCTCCCTCTTCCTTTGTTTCCTCTCCCATGTGAATCCCTTCAGGACTTGCCTTCAGCTGTGGTATAGCATTATGGCTGCATCATAATTATGGAGTCAGTTTGGTGTAGGGGTTGAGTGCGTGGACTCTAATCAGGGAGAACCAGGTTTGATTCCCCACTCCTCCACTTGCAGTTGCTGGATGACCTTGGGCAAGCCATCATTCTCTCAGAGTTGTTCTCTCAAGAGCAGTCCTTGAAAGAGCTCTCTGAGCCCCACCTACCTCACAGGGTGTCTGTTGTGGGGAGGGGAAGGGAAAGGAGTTTGTAAGCTGCTCTAATTGAAGGGGGGGGTATAAATCCAGTTTCATCTTCAATAGTAACTGTGGTTAACGCTAACCAGGTCTCTTCCCTTAATAGGAATATGAAACCAGGGTTTCAAGTAGTAACCCTTCTTGTGGACTTATGGCGACCCCAGCAAGGGGCTTTCAAAAGCAAGTGGGAAGCGGAGGTGGTTTGCCATTGCCTTCCTCTACAGAGTCCTCCTTAGAGGCCTCCCTTCCAAGTACTGACCCTGATTAACTTCTGTGATCTGATGAGATGGGACTATACCATGCTGCCTTCCCTCCCAGTAACTCTTCTCACACAACCATATATGTCCCCAGCTTCAAAAATCAGATGCACCAGTTCCAGTTTTTGCAACATTCAAGGAAGGTAATTCAGACAGAGTCATGGAAATAGTTTGTGTCTAATATAGTATGCCGAGTGTGTGGGGGGGAGGGACGATGTTGAATGTGGGAGAACACTACAACGACAATCGGAGATCTCCTGACCTCCTTGTAGTGTGCTGGAATGTAGAGGTCAGAATCTGGTAACCTGTATCATGTTATCCCCTGACAAAGGTATGTTATGCCCATTGCATTGATTGGAATCGCCTGCTGGTGTACCTGTGGAAGCTGACTTGTTAATTACAGAGCGTGACTTCATTTGTATTAAATATCAATAATTTGTCTGCACCTCTGAGAATACAAAATGCCTTGTGGCTTTTAATCTCATTTATCAGTATGCAGAAATCCATCCCAGAAAATAAGAAAAGCAAAAGGTCTTTAGATCTATATAGTTCTCAGTGCCTCTTCCCCTTGTAAGGACCCATTTTCTTATTTCAGACTCTCTTCAGATGATTTGATAGGGAAAAAAAGTAGAATAGATGCCTTTTAGGGTTGCTCTCTCCTGGCCACCGGTACGGGATGGGAGGGTGGGATTGTAAGGTCCAGGTTGGGAAATTCCTGGAGATTTGGGGATGGAGCTTGGGGAGACCGGGGAATTCAGTGGGTACAGTGCCATAGAGTCCACTGTCCAAAGTGTCTGTTTTCTCCAGGGGAACTGATCTCTGTAGCCTGGAGATGAGCTGTAATCCCGTAGAATTCCCAGATCCCAGCTGGAAGCTGGCATCCCTAGTACCTTTATTGTAAGCACTTCTTTCTCATAGCCAGTTTGGTGTAATTGATAGGAATGTGGGCTCTAATCTGGGAGAACCGGGTTTGATTCCCCACTCCTCCACATGCAGCTGCTGGTGTGGCCTTGGGTCAGTTACAAGTCCTTTCAGAGCTGTTCTCTCAAGAGCAGTCCTCGAAAGAGCTCTCTCAGCCCCGCCTACCTCACAAGGGTGTCTGTTGTGGGGAGGGAAAGGGAAAGGAGATTGTAAGCAGTGTTCCCTCTAAGCTGAGTTAGTGTGAGCTAGCTCACAGATTTTTAGCCTTCAGCTCACAGACTTTGGTTTTAGCTCAGGGAGGATGGCTCCAGAGCTAGCTAATTTATGCAGTAGCCAAATCACTCGCTCACAACTTTAATGCCAGCAGCTCACAAAGTAGAATTTTTGCTCACAAGATTCCACAGCTTAGAGGGAACATTGATTGTAAGCCACTCTGAGATTCCTTTGGGTAGTGAAGGACGGGGTATAAGTCGAATCTCCTCTTCTCTTCTCCTCCTCTTTTTCTAAAACAAATGTTAAATATACTCTATGGCCTAAGCAGAAAACTGAGCTGATTACAAAGAAGAAAGGGTGAGGTAGATATCAGGATCTGAAGCAAATTCTGTGCCCTTAGCTGATGCTGAAAATCTCTCCTCTCCGACTGGGAGAGCGTAAACACCACGTATTTATTACAGAGAAATGCAGAGTCTATGTTGAATATAGCTGCTCTTGGGATTTTCTTTGGAGCAATGCCGACTGATGTTCTTTCCTTTGGTCCCCCCACCCCCACCCCTCTTCTGCTCAAAATCTTTTGCATGCCTGAGCCGTCTTTATCATATATTGTTTTCGGATCCTGTGTTGAGTCCTTCTGTTATGCGCGCACTAACTAAGCATAAGCACTGTTAGCACGTCTGAAGTAACATCTGCTGCATCTTTTTTGTTGCCGGGGTTCATGGTATAATTAGCTCTATATTTCACCAAATACAATTTTGCTCCCATGGCGGACAAAGCAGCGTGAAGAAAACATAAATAATTGAAGATTAGAGAAACAGAAGGCAAAGTTGAGGTAGGTGGTTTGGCTGGGAAAAAGGGTTAAGGAGAAAAGAAGGTCATCTCATTATGGGGAAAAAAACCAGCATTGTTGTAACGGGCGCCTGTAAATGCGATTTATTTTACTTCCTGGTGATTAATGTAATGGGAAGGGTTCCCTACTATTTTCGGCCAAAGAACACCATCAGGTCCAGAGCATATATCTTAAGAAATATTCTATGTCTGTATATGCTTTCACAGTTAAAATAGCTGAAATAAGTTCTATTATCTGACTTTCGCCGGGAACAGCTGTAGAGGGTGACAGATCTTTGCTCCAGGAGGACTGTCAAAAGGCCACCTTGTCCAAGAGGGCCTCCATTCTAGCACACAGGAAGGTCAGAGGCACCATGAGAGAACTCACTTTGCAAACTTGACCAAGGTCACCCAAACTCTGGTGGGTTAGATCTTAGGGAGTTATTCTGCCAACAATAGCAGCTACCTCTGGCACATGGTACCTTCTTGCCATGTGCGGGGCTCTTCCTCTAGTGCAAGAGCCTCTTGTGTGGAGGGAAGATACCTTGTTCTGGAGCTAGACACTACCATTAGTGGAACAAACCCATAGGGTTCAACCATCTAACTCTGTTAGATGGTGTAGTTTGCCAGTTGGGTGTAATGGTTAAGTGTGCGGACTCTAATCTGGGAGAACCGGGTTTGCTTCCCCACTCCTCCACTTGCAGCTGCTGGATGACCTTGGGCGAGCCATGGTTCTGTCAGAACTGTTCTTGAAAGAGCGGTTCTCAAAAGAGCTCTCTCAGCCCCACCTACCTCACAAGGTCTCTGTTGTGGGGACGGGAAGGGAAAGGAGTTTGTAAGTCTCTCTGAGACTCTGAGTGAAGGGTGGGGTATAAATCCATCCATCTCCTCCTCCTCCTCTTCTTCTTCTCTCAAAGTGTGTGACATCTTGGTAAGTAGGGGAGTTAACCCTACACCTGAAACATTATTTAAATGATCTTTAAAGCCTCAATGGTCAGGGACCTATCTACCTAAGGGACCGTCTTTCTCCACATGTCCCCCAGAGAGCACTGAGATCGGGATCCCAAAATCGTCTGGTTCTCCCAGGCCCTAAAGAAGCCAGTTTGGCCACAACGAGGGCCAGGGCCTTCTCTGTGGCATCCCCTTACTGGTGGAATGAGCTCTTGGATGACATCAGGGCCCTGCGGGACCTTTTGCAGTTCCACAGGGCCCGTAAAACGGAGCTCTTCCACCAGGCTTTCAATTAGGGGGCCGCCTTTAACATCATGGCCCTGGCCCTAACATTAATGTTAATATTAACATCAGCATTACTGCCAGCCTGACGACCAACAGCATGGGTTAGTGATAGCCGACCATCTAATTGATGAGAGAATGCTGCCATCTTCTATTGTATTTATATTGAAGTAGTTACGGTCTTTATATATATGTATGTGTATATATATATATATGTATGTATATGTATGTGTGTGTGTGTGTGTGTGTATATATATATATATATATATATATATATATATATATATATAAATTTTAACTGAATTTTGTTTTAATATCATGGAGTTTTAATGTATATATTTATTGGTACATATTGTAAGCCGCCCTGAGTCTGCACCGGCGGGGAGGGCGGGATAAAAATTTAACAAATAAAATAAACTAAATAAATTATTTTGCAAGGAAAAAAATGTTTTAGTAAGTGTCAGTACTTCCACTGACGCTCAGTCACACTGTTTGGAACTTGCTTTGCCGTCTCATACGTTATTCCTACGTGGAGGGGAAGTACACACATAGGCATGCTCCCAGTCAAACAGCTCCTCCAATGGAATGACATTTTTGTTTGCGAAAGGGAGGGCAGCAATTTCGACTTATCACCCCCCCGCCGACTGGACACCCCCAATTTATGCTCGGCCTAAGGATTGTTCGGAAACAATTTTTTTTGGGGGGAGGGGGTTAGTGGGCCACAGATGGTTGGATCCCAAGTGATCCAGCCCATAGTCTAGATCTCGTTCAGTGGAGAAGTAGCCAACTAGAAAGGTGCTCAAGGAGAACTTGATGGACGTGTTTGTGGTTGAGGACAGTTTGTGATTCCGTTGAGTGCTGTTTTCCCATGACGCTGCTATGATGTGAGCGCTCCGGAATATCTGTTCCAAGCTCAAGATATAGTGAGAGAGAAGCATAATGTATAGGCTACAGAGACTTAATGGAGGACAGGTGTTTCTTCTTATTCTTTTTGTACTTGGGTACACATACTGGTATACACAATAAGGGAGCCTGTATATATTGTCATAATATTTTCCTTTAGAAATACTACAATAATGATGTTCCTGCATTTCTCCATTTTAAAGGGAAAGGGGGGGGGGAATGCAAAACATACATATATGCATTCATCTTGCTTGACAGCTGACATGCTCAGGTATGCATACCAGAGTGCAAGAAACCATGTGGGAATCAGGCCTTTGTTTAGTCTGCGAGAGCTAAATAGTGACAAGCAGAATTCTGTTCAGTGAGAATGCACTTGTAAAAAAAAACCACCCACAAAAACATGGCACACAATGGTATGAGGGAAATGAGATCCATACATTTTGTTACAAATGGGGTATGAAAAGTCTGGAATATATTTGTAGCTTAAGTCCCTTCAAACACACATTTTTATTGTCTGTTAAGCCAGTTTTGTAAGGTGAAGCAGCAGAGCTGTTTGTAAAGGTGCTCTGGAGCTTGTCTATGTACTGTTAGCAACAGCTTTGCCCCTTGGGTAATCTGTTTATTTTTATCAGGTTCCCCCCCAAAAAAAACCAAAACCAAAACCGGGAGCTCTCAGATCATGTGCCATGTTGTTTGCTGTTCAGGTCTATATTCTTTTTTTGAGGGGGCTTTCATGGCCAAGCAGCCACCACGGTTAAAAGTCCATGCCAGGCTCGACCTGGGAAGGGCTGCGGCTCAGTGACAGGGCATCTGCTTGGCATGCAGAAGGTGCCAGGTTCAGTCCCCCCAATCTCTAGTTAAGAGATCTGGCAGTAGGTGATGGAAAGACCTCTGCCTGTGACCCTGGAGAGCTGCTGCCAGACTGAGTAGACAATACTGACTTTGATGGACCAAGTGTCTGATTCAGTATAAGGCAGCTTCACGTGTTCATGTGATTTGTATGACCCCAAGCTAGCCGGATAAAAGTGAAGCTGCCGGTTGTCTCGGGTGTGTCCGACAGAGTTCTTGTTAGAACTGTAGGGCTGACCTGGAGATTGGGGGGCAGAATGGGAGGGCACTGTCTTGGTCTGTCATAACACAGTTACCCTCACCGTACAACCTGTTGCATATTCACCAGATATTGAGTGTTTATTACTGGTAATGGGCTCTGGAGAAAGAATTGGGATTTTCTTGGTATACTGCCCATCCTACTGCTTACCAGTCTCCCTCCCTGAGTTGACCTCCGTGTTGGTGCTGGGGCCCCCCAGGCTTTGGTCCCAGGGACTTCAACATCCATGTTGAGGCTGTCAGGTCTGAGGTGTGCAGCAAGACATGCCCTAGGGTTGTTTTTTGGAGCTGGGCTGTGAAAACAATTAGCTGGAATTGCAGGACTTCTGAATCTGTTGCCATGAATAGACCATTATCTGGTAGGGTTTAGTCTAAAAGTACCAAAGAACCCCTGGAGAGGTCGGATCAGTTAGAATGGTCTGCCTTGGATGAAGATGGAACCAGTTGATCATTGAGTTAACCACTCTAAGGGCTTTTGCAACTAATTTGGCTGGAACGTTCCATAGAATTAGAACTCATGTAGAGTGGAGAGTTCTTGCAGGTGCTGGACATGATTGATCTTGCATATCATCTCCCAGAAGGACACCTGGTTCCTAGAGAGACCAGGGGATCTTGAAGTGCTTGGGATGATGGCTACAGCAATGGTGGAGGAAAACTTAAGGAATTACACCAAAAACTGAGGCAGTTCATCTGACACACCTCTCACGCACCAGACAAGCTCCTGACTGGATTGCCCTCTTGTTTCTCTCATAAAAATAATCTCTATCATAGCACCATGCTCAGAAGCTTTGTGCTATAGGGCCAGGTTCTTGCAGTTTGCAGGTGCTTTTGCCCGGCTTGAGAACCAAACCATTTTGTTTATCAGAGAAAAGGCGGGATCCCTCAGGGTGATGCTCATTCTAGTCATTCAGCTAATTGAATGAGAGAGGGCTGCATTACTCAGCAGTTGCTGGGGAGCTGGAGTCGGTTAAGATTGTGACAGTTGGCAGGGTTTTGTCAGTTGAAGGCCGGGTGGGTGGTGAGAGAGGAGAGTTTGATGAAGAGTTAACTTAATATGAGACTGACATAGTAGTAAGCATTAAAATGGTGGTCACAGCTCAAAAAAGAAGTTGGCTGGCTGGGAGTGCTTCCCTGGCTCATCAGTGATGGATAATAATAAGCCAACTGTTACTGAAATGATATCTGGGTGCTGAGCATTGCATGTACTGTTTTAATTAGCATGTAACATAGTGTCAAAGGTCAGATAAGCTTGGGGAAAGCTTTTGTTCCTGCTGTGAACCTTGAGGTGGTGGGGAAGGGAGGAAGAGAATGAAGAATCATTGGGGTGGTGTCCAACACCATGAAACCACCGTGAATGGTCTTTTTAGCGTTGCCAGCACCAGGCTGGGTAATTCCTGGATATTTGGCTTGTATCCTGGGGAGGTGTTAAGTATGAGACGTCAGTCAGCTTTTAACAAGTGATTCAGCTTTATTTGAACATGACAGAAAACCAACACAAAACAGGAGAGCAAAAAGCTCTCTTTTAAACTTTCCGGGCTTGGATAACCACGCCCCCTAGTGGGTTATGAACCAATCAATGTTCTTGCATAAAGGCCAATAGCATTTGTTCCCTCTGAAACCTTTCTTAGTCTCTGATTGGTCTATTACGCAGAATTGCCAATCAGAACGTTTCATTTACGATACCTTAGCTACTATAACTATGGAGTTATGGCCCAAGCGAGGCCTTCAGTATGTATGCACGATACATAACAGGAGGGCAGGATTTGGGGAGGGGAAGAATCTCAGGAGGGTGTAATGCCCCAGAGTCCACCCTCCAAAGCAGCCATTTTCTCTAGGGGAACCAATCTCCGTGGTCTGGAGATCACTAGTAATTCCTGGGGATCTCCAGGCCCCACTTGGAGGTTGACACCCCTAGGTTTATTTCAAGGGACATGATCTTTCTCAAAGGACTATTAACATATCATTGACAGCAGGATTAGTATCCCAGAAGCAAAACTACATACATTAGAGCTGAATAATTATAAGCAGGTATCCCCACCCGCCATTCCTAAGGTGGAGCGTAGAAAAAGACGGTGTTGAATAAAACCTGTTTATCTAGATCTCTTTCAGTTTGCCTTTCTTCCTGCATATGGTGTGGAAAGGAGCACAGTTGCCCTGATGGATGATCCCTGCTTGTGTGCTGACAGGGGAAGTGTATCTCTGTTGATTTCCGCAACTCCCTTCCTCAACGAGTTACATCTGGCTCTCATTTTGGGCCTTCCAATGACAGAGATTTTTTATTTTTATTTATTTATTTTAAAGAAAGACCTTTTAAAACCGAATTCCTACTCTGGATTCAAACCGTGGATTCTATTTCTGTGATCTGTCTGTTCGCTTTCTGCCCATTGTTATTTTGTGAGCATTGCTATTTTCTGCCGACTGACTTCTCTGGATTGCTGGAGCACCACAGATATAATCCAAATAGGAAAGCATAGTGCTGTAATGATGCAGCTAACCTGAGAGAGACTATTTTTCGTGCCCATGCTTTGTGCTTCCAGTATAAAATGCTACATTTGAAATTATTTTTTCCCCCCATTCCCCTGGAGTCGAGGTTTGCTCCTAATCTTAAACACATATGCTTGAAAGTGAGTCCTCCTGAGGTCAGTTATGTTGAAGCCACATCCTTATTAAGAAACAAGCCCCACTGAGAAACAAGTCCCACCTGTATTTCTTAATAAAGGTGCAACCTCGATATAACTGAAAGATGAAAATGCACAATACTTTTCTTCTTCTTCTGAGGGACCAATAGTGAATTGTGATTGCCTCAACTTACTGGAAAGGAAATGGAAGGTTAGGTTTTCTTCTTGCTTAATAGATGTGGAGGTTTGTAGTCTTAATAACGTGTCTTCCTTTTGTGGTGTGACTTTTTTAGGCCTTATCCCCCCCCCCCCCAGTGCAATTCTGTGCAGAGTGGCTCCAGTCTAAACCCATTGATTTCTGTGAACATCTACTAAAAACAGCAAGAGTCCATTAGCGCCTTAAAAACTAACAACAATTGTGACAGGGCATGAGCTTTTATGAGTCACTGCTCCCTTCAGATACTGAAGAAATAATTTTGTGGCAAGGTATAAGCTTTTGTGAGACACTACTCACTTCTTCAGTATCTGAGGAAGTGAGCCGTGACTCATGGAAGCGCCTACCCTGCCACAGATTTTGTTAGTGTTTAAGGTGCTCCTGGTCTCTTGATCTTTTTTACTGCTACAGACAAATACGACCCCCGTTTAGACAGGAGCAGATTCACGTAGGATTCCGCTGTACGTGTTGTAATCATGTATTGCTCTTCAGACATCGGCAGCAGGGAAAAAATAACCTGCCCACATTATTTCAAAGTTCCCTTAGCATTCAAGTGGGATTCTGTCGCAACTTAACTGATGGATTTTTGACCTTACAGGCATTACTCAAAAAGGTTCTGATACATTATGAAATAAAGTGTCCTAACTCTTCCAGTCCAAGTAACAGGCATTTGCAATGCTATGTCTCTCTAATGTCCTCATATTAGCATCTTTATAGATGTCAGCTGGCACAATATAGTAGGCAGGACTTTTTTTGTAGAAAAAGCCCAGCAGGAACTCATTAGCATATTAGGCCACACCCCTGACAGCACAACTTATTAACATATTAGGCCACACACCCATGTTACCAGAAGTGTGGCCATCCAGCCACACCCACCTTTTGCTTCTTGTTCTGTTTACCTTGTTTGTTGCCAAAACCCAGGGCTTTTTTTGTATCAGGAACCCCTTTGCATGTTAGGCCACACGCCCCTAATGTAGCCAATCCTAATGAGTTTCTGCTGTCGGGTGTGGTCTATTATGCTAATGAGTTCCTGCTGGGTGTGGCCAACTCGGGAGCCAGCCGGAACTCTGTTCCTGTGCATTCCTGCCCCAAAATAGCCCTGATAGTAGGGAAGCAAATACTGAGAAAACAGTCGTGAGAGTCTGACCCACAAATCAAGATAGTCAACAAGACTTACAAAGAAGATTTCTTTTTCCTGTATATTGCTACCAATAAACACTACATTTGTTGTTGTTCAGTCGCACAGTTGAGTCCGACTCTTTGCGACCCCATGGACCAGATTACGCCAGGCCCTCCTGTCTTCAAAACACTACATAACAATGGATAAATCCCACCAAATCATAAGAAAATCCTTGCATAAGAATACATCAGCGTCGTCTCCGGATTTTATAACGGCAGCGTTTCAAAAATTGGATCTTCCTTACAATCGCCTTCCCTTCCCTTCCCTTCCCCTCCCCTCCCCACAACCGACACCCTATGAGGTAGGTGGGGCTGAGAGATCTCTCTTGAGAACTGTGACTGGCCCAAGGTCACCCAGCCGGCTTCATGTGGAGGAGTGGGAAATCAAACCCAGTTCTCCAGGTTAGAGTCTGCCGCTCTCAACCACTACACCAAGCTGGCTCTACACTAAGCTGGCTGCGACCTGAGGGCACTTTCCCCCCCTATCTAACATTCACAGATATATCACCTTGATCTGGCTGTCATGGCTCATAGCTATCCATAACTGGCACAGCTTTTTCAAAAAGCTAATTATCAGGACCAAAGATGTTGCATCACTTTTCTTGACACAAGTGGATAGAGGGCCTCAGGATCAGATAATGGTGCAGGTCCACAGCTCCAGATTGCAGCTGGGTCCTGGCCTGTGGTTGGAGGCTTCATGTTGCACCTCCTTGGCACACAAAGGCTTTGATTGAGCGCAGAATTTCTGCTCGCTAAAGAGCTTTTGGGCACATGGAAATGCAAGGAAAAGACCATGGCAGACACTTGCACAAAGTCAAACAAATATGGTTTTAACTATTTGGTTATACTTTTACTTTGTGACCTGCCCTGAGCCTGCTTGGGGGAGGGCAGGATAAAAAGTCAAAATAAATAAATGCACTCTCCCTTGCGTTTCTACTTGTGTGAGACTTTGTATAACCAATTTCTGGGCACTGCGATAGATTGGGAGGAAAGCACTGGGTGTTGCACATGTAGGCTTGCCAAGAACTTACCGTATGCCGGCGGGGGACGGATACATCCTGGCGGGACCATCCCCGAGGGAAGGAAAGACGCGCGCACAATGCCGTCGCCAGGAAGTGATGCCGGGCGACACTCTGGCAATGGGGATGGAAACTCATTGGTACCATCAAGTTTCCAGCCCCATTGTCAGAGCGTCGCCCAGCGTCACTTCCTGGCGACGGCATCGTGCAACGTGGGTGTTGTCCAGGGGAATGTTTTGGCCGGGGACTGTGCGTCCCCCGCCAAAATACAGTAAGTACTTGGGAACCCTATGCACATGGCCTTGGGAAGAGGAAAGGGTCTAAGTCATTTATGTCTCCCTTTGAAAAGGGAGGGTCCAGGGCTCAGCGGTAAGAGCATCTGCTCAGTGAACAGAAAGTCTCAGGTTCAATCCCCGGCATCTCCAGTTAAGAATCTGGTAGTAGGTGATGAGAAAGACCACGGGGAGCCGCTGCCAGTCTGAGTAGGCAATATGGACCTTGATGGACCAATGGTACGAGTTGGCTTTGTGTGTGTTTACTTATACATCGCTAGAGGGAAGCCCATGCCGTTTACCAGCTTCAGCTTATAAATGAGCACACTGCAATCGCCTCCAGTTTCAGTTATTATAATTTACTCAAG
The DNA here is from genome assembly GCA_029375565.1 of Gekko gecko. Taxonomy (NCBI): domain Eukaryota; kingdom Metazoa; phylum Chordata; class Lepidosauria; order Squamata; family Gekkonidae; genus Gekko; species Gekko gecko. Next base: position 165,278,341 of record JAPDNY010000004.1, on the reverse strand, counting down.
GTGTGTCTGCCTTTGAAAACTTCAGTGGGTCTAAAATACGCCAATGAGGCTACTATTGGGATCTGGATCTAGCAGTTGTAGCAGGCAACAGCTGTGCGGACTCTAATCTGGGAGAACCGTGTTTGATTCCCCACTCCTCCGCTTGCACCTGCTGGGTGACCCTGGGCAAGCCATAGTTCTGGCACAGCTGTTCTTGAAAAAAGCAGTTTCTGTCAGAAGTTCTCCCAGCCCCACCTATCTCACAGGGTGTCTGTTGTGGGGAGGGGAAGGGGAAGGAGTTTGTAAGCTGCTCTGAGACTCCTCTGGGCAGTGAAGGGCGGGGTATAAATCCAATCTCTTCTTCTTTCTTCTGCAGTCCCTTTAAACGGGGGGGGGTGTTTAAAGGGACCACAGAAGACAGCCCACAAAACTGGTGAGTGGGGCGGGAACCACTTTCCTCACCAGTTCAGCTGGGGGTCTTTTGGGCAGTCCCTTTAAACCAGAGAGTTCTCCCCGCAGGATCACCTGCTCTGCAGGCTCTTTTGGGCAGTCTGGTTTGAAGAGCCAGTTTGGTGTAGTGGTTAAGTGTACAGACTCTAATCTGGGAGAACTGGGTTTGATTCCCTACTCCTCCAATTGCAGCTGCCGGATGGCCTTGGGCAAGCCATAGTTCTGTCAGAGCTGTTCTCTGATGGGCACTTCTGGAAAAAGCTGTCAGCCCCACCTATTTCACAAGGTGTCTGTTGTGGGGAGAGGAAGGGAAAGGAGATTCGAAACCGCTCTGAGGCTCTGACTGAAAGGTGGGGTATAAATTCAATCTCCTCCTCTTCTTCCTCTTCTTCTTCATCTAAACTGGGCTACCCAACATAGCCCCAGTTGAGCTTGGTATTGGGATCCAGGCTTTTTTTGGAAATCCTGAAATTTTCTCCGGTCGCAAAAATACTGAGGAGGATAAAATTGCACGCCCCGAGCTTCTAAGTTCCATGGCAGAGCAGTTTTCCCAGATCCTAGTCTGACACTTAAACCACTACACAAGCTTAACTTACATGGTGTCTAGCATGGGGAGGGGGCAGTCCGGAGATAACCTGGGCCCAGGATATCCCAGTTCCTTTCATTTTGGGCCCTGGAACTCTCATGATCATCCTGAAGCTGGTGGTCAGTTTTGAGATTCCTAGTTTTATTTTCTGAGTTATGCCTGCCTCAAATGGAAAGGCAGATGGACATGTGGATCCTTTTATTATTATAGATGTGTGGTAACAGGTGATCTGTTAATGATATTTGGTTTGGATCAGGGCCACAAGGGGTGGGGCAGATGGAATCTGTGTCTGAAATAGTCTGCAGGGTTATTTATTAATTGATTTATTAAAACATTTATATGCCGCTTTTCCTCACGGTTCAAAGCAGCCTACAATAATAAGGCATTAGCCACCAGAATATTCCTTCAACCTTGACAAATATAAATACTGTTTCACCCATTGTTTCTTTAAAAAAAGAAACAAAAGGGATGTGATCATTGGATATGTACAACTCATTTCTTTTTTCTTTTCTGTTTTTGAAGAGAAAATAACCCTGCACAAATCATCTAGAAAACAAAACAAGACAAAAAAAAAAACAGTTTTCATTTTTTTTCCTTTTTATCTGCGCTTACAAACAACATTTTGTGTTCTCTCATCTGAAATGTGTATCATCCACTAAACCCAAGACTTATAAAAGCATTACCAATATTTTCTAATTAATATTTACTCTTTTCTAAAGCTATTATAAGAACACTTAATGCACAGACTAAAATGAGAGTTGACAATTGCAAATACAAACCAACCAACATCGTAATAAAATCAATACTTACATTTCCCTCAGGGGCACTATTTACTGTTTGCTGTGCCATTTCCTTAATGGAATAGCAGTTATGTTTGCAGAAACCTTGTAACTACCATCTTTATGTTTTAACTAAAAGCTGCTTTCTAGAAGTAGTTTGGGCAGGGGAGGCGGGTGGGGGAAGAAACCCTCGAGTTACCTTCAAAAAATTGCTGTAAGCATTTTATAGCTTGTTCATACAATAGCCCAAAGACAACTATATTTTTAACAGGTATACCTCTGGATGTTCAATGCTGTGCATGAATCATCCCCCCCCCCCGAAATGGCCAGGATGATCCTAGTATGGTGGGAGGGTTTTTTGACACAAATATACTTCATTGGTTAATAAAGCACTGAGCATATATTTCATGCACTCTACTGATCTGATAGTCTTCGATTGCACGTGTGTAGGAAATGCATGCACTTTGTTTAACATGACAAATGATAAAAATTCTAGAGAAAGCTACTCTTTTTGTACCCTAGGACCAATTAATGGAGTAGACTTCTGCCATGCCTTGCACAAGGTATTGTTTCATTCGTGAAAAGGTTTTTGTGTGTATGGCGGGGGATTTCCATCAATTTCCTCTCCATCTGCCCCCCCCCGTGCCACATCTCACACTATTACTGCAGGTCTTCAGTCCTTAGGAGTAGCTGGGGGGGGGGGTCAAAGGGCCCCAGTGGGCAGAGGAAGGTTGGAAAGATCTCTTCTATGAATATGTAACCCATTTCTAGTTCCAGAAGAAGAAGAAGAGATTGGATTTATACCCCACCCTTCACTACCCAAAGGAGTCTCAGAGCGGCTTACAAATTCCTTTCCCTTCCCGTCCCCACAACAGACACCCTGTGAGGTACGTGGGGCTGAGAGAACTCTTTCGAGAACTGCTCTTTCAAGAACAGCTCTGACAGAACTATGGCTTGCCCAAGATCATCCAGCAGCTGCAAGTGGAGGAGTGGGGAATCAAACCCAGTTCTCCCAGATTAGAGTCTTCACACTTAAATCACTACCACACACTTAACAACTACACCAAACCATTACACCATACTTTGTGCCAGGTGGCTGCTCTGAAGACACAGTATGTGAGGACGGGTATGCCAAGTTTGCCACCCGCTGAAGCAGCCTTCCTTATCTTACCCATTTCCGCCATTCTTGCTCACATGTACAAAACTTCCTTGTTTTTTAGGGAGCAACTTGAGGGCAGAATTTGAGAGGGCTTCTAGCTGCGGACCCTGACACTAGACCAAGTTTCCGCAACCTTTTTGAGCATGTGGGGGTCTTTGGAATTCTGACACAGCCTGATGGGCGGAGCCACAAAATGGCTGCCACCATGGGGGCAGAGCCAGCCACAAAATGGTTGCCACAGCTTACCTTCAGTCACATAGTGACGGTCCTTGTGTTGTAGTGGGAGCTGCGATGCAAGCAATGTTTTTTTTAAAAAAAATTGCACAGCCAATCAAATCGCCAGTGGTCAAAAAGACCCACCGAGCCACACCCACTTTTTAAAAACACTTGGCGGGCTCCAGGAAAGGTGCTGGTGGACCCCTGCACTGGATCTTTGCCTCGTACTATGACTTGAAATGTAGCTGTGATCTTCCAGTGGCGCTCCCGCCAGAGGAGTAGCTACTTGCGCTGGAGGAAGGCTTCAAACTTTGCTGAGCAGAGTGAAGGGGATACAAGCCATTGTAGTCTGAATCTGCGGGCGCTTTGTGGAAAAAGCGCCAGCCAGTTTGTTTTCGTTAATTTTCAGTCCGGACCACCAGGTAAGCCGTTCAAAGAATCTTATTTTGAAACAGGATATTGGAAGCGTTCTCCGTAGGGCGACAAAAGTAGCTTTACCTGGCGAAGGTTGCATTTTTATTTTTATTTTTTGTGTGTGTGACGGCGATAAAGCAGAGCCCTTGTCGAGTCTACATCTTTAATAAACAACAAAACGGTTGCTTACTTGTTAAGGGTTGTTGTGTTTTTTTCCCTTTCAAATTACGGCAGAACTCCGAGCTTCTTTGTGATCCCCCTTGAAGATCTGATTGTCGAGAATGCGAGTAACATTATTTCTACACACGTATATATGAAAAGAACACAAAACCATTTCCCCAGTCACGTTATTACGGATGGCACACAATGCCTCCCAGACTGCAGCTTTATGTCGGAAACTTTCAACAGTCCTCCCCGCCCCTACCGAATGTAATTGATACAGAATCATTGCTACACAACAGCTGCACTAACAAGGTGTTGGTACCTTCACTTTAATCTCCCTTTCTCTTGCCAGTTTATTATGTTTTGAATTTATGCTTTTTGTAGATCTGTGAGCTATCTTTCTTATGGAAATTAATCTTTTTTAGAAGATTCCGTGCTCTCATTTTCAAACACTAATACATGCATTCAAGTATCCCATTATTCAGGACCAGCTGGCTTTTTATCTAGTGATATTTACTTCAAAAAGCCAAGCTAAATGCTATCATAGATTAATTCTAAGGGCACAGGAGAGGTTTTCTTTTTTTTTTCCTTTTCTTTCTTTTTTTTTTTTTTTTGGAGAAAAAGAGATTTGGTAATTACTTAGAATATTGAAATAAAATCAAAGAACATGTCAAAAATGTGTTATCTAATCTGTCATAATGGAAGACAAAAAGAGGGAGAGGGGAGATAATTCACTGAACTGAGCATTCTGTGCAGATTGTGTAGGTGGAGAGCCCCCCCCTTCAATTCCCCCCCCACTGTCAGAACCTCCGCAAAGACTTACAGTGCAGTCCTAAGAAGCATTGCACCTTTCTGAACCTGTTGACTTAAACGGACTTAGAAAGGTGGAACTCTGCTTAGGATTTCACTGTAAGTATTCCATTCTACCAGACAAACTCTTGACTTCACTTGCGTATAGGAGAGCATAGAATTCTGGAACACGGAGCCAATTTGGTGTAGTGGTTCGGAGCACGGGCTCTAATCTGGGAGAACTGGGTTTGATTCCCCACTCCTCCATATGCAGCTGCCGGTGTTCGGAGCACAGACTCTAATCGGGGAGAACTGGGTTTGATTCCCCACTCCCCCACATGCAGCTGCTGGTGTGACCTTGGGTCAGTCACAAGCTCTTTCAGAGCTTTTCTCTCAAGAGCAATCCTTGAAACAGCTCTCTCAGCCCCATCTACCTCACAAGGGTGTCTGTTGTGGGGAGGGGATGGGAAAGGAGATTGTAAGCAGCTCTGAGACTCCTTCAGGTAGTGGGTAGGGTATAAATCCAATCTCCTCCTCCTCCTCCTTCCTCTCTCTCACACATATTCATATTCACATGGCTCAATTTGGAAAATACAGTGAATCTCCAAAATTGGATCTGAGTCCTGTAGCACCTTAGAGACCAACCAATTTTTTGGGATATAAGCTTTTGAGTATCAAAGCTCCTTTAGTCTGCCCTTCACCTTTGGCACTTGAAGCTGTTAGACTATTGAAGATATACAAGGGCTTGTCCCGAGTTCTAATTGTGTGGAAATACTCCTTTTGATGAAATTAAAGAATAAGACACACTGCACACGCTGTTTATGATTACTTCTGATGAAGTTTCATCCACGAAACGAAGTTTAATCCGGAGTATTCATAAGAATTTTGAGAATTTCGAACATTGTGGAAGATTGCATAGAATTTTGGAAGATTATTGTATCAGTATTTGATTATATTGATCCTTGTACTTGTTATTGTACATGATTTGTTAATAATATATTTATATTGCATTTATTTGTATGCTATTATTATTTTTGATAGTGACTTCCCCAGTTTTGTTTCTCTTCGTTTGGCTTCACCTGAAATTGTCATTAAAAAATCACACACACACACACACTTTTTAAACATAAGATTAAAAACTAACTGATGCATTAACATTTTTCTCTAATAGAAAGCATGCATCTAATAAGCATCGGATTGTTCTTGTATGTTTATAATTGTATTTATATACATTTTATGTAAGCCACCCTGAGCTCTCTTCGGTGGGAAGGGCGGGGTATAAATCGAACTAATAAAAATAAAATAATAAAATAAATAAGACTCATACCGTAGAATCTCCATCCCTGGCTTGAGAAATTCATGGAGATTTGGGTGTGGAGTTTGGGGAAGGCAGAATTTGAAGGGGGGGGGAGCTCAGGAAGGATATTATCCCATAGAGTCTTCCTTCCAAAGCTGCCATTTCCTCCAGGGAATTCCTGAAGGTCACTTGTAATTCTAGGAGATCTCAGCCACCACCTGGAGTTTGGCAACCCTAGCCATCCTGGACAGGGTCAGACCTTTCTAAGGCCATTGACTTCAGAGGACTTAGTGCATCTGTGTGAACAACTTCAGTAACAAAAATTACCAGCAGATCCCTTATCAGGATCTGTGTTTGTACTTCAAGAGATGTTGTGTCATTGGATGATTACTTATTAGGCCAGGGGTGTCGAACTCATTCGTTATGAGGGCTGGATCTGACATAAATGAGACCTTGCTGGGCCGGGCCACGTGTGTCATGAAATGTAATTCCAGGTAGCAGAGATATAAACTTTATAAAGGACACAAAGACAATTTTGTGTGTGTGTGTATAACTGTAAATAAAACATGCTTAGAACATTAGCACTCTTGCAATATTTTGTTTACTTAATAGTCTCTGATCACTGACTGTCAAGCCCTGCCTCCACATCTGGGGGTGTGCCTCCCATGGCGTTCTCAGGCTCCGAGGCACAGTGGTCTGGTTCTGGCAACTGAGGTCCTCACAAAGGGGCAAGGAGGAGTAGTCTCAGAATGACAGGGGACAGGGTTATCAGCATCCCGTAGGTCCCTCTGTCAGTGTGGGTGTCGGCTTTGAACTCCTTAGAGCTGTGGGATTGCTTCATCTCTCTCTTGCGGTGCCTCTGCTTCCCTCTTGGCCTCGGCTCCAGCTACACCTCCCTGACTCCTCCATCCCTACCTCCTTTTATCCCCCAGCCCCACTCCAGAACTGCCCCCTTCCCTCAGTGCTCCTTCCTGGGCTCAAGCCCCACCCTCCATATGCTGGGATGCTCTCCCGGCATCCCATGTGTGGCCAGGCCCAGGCCTGTGGCCCTTCAGGCTCGTGGCTGGGTTGGCTCGTCTCCCACGCTGCTCCAGTGGGCAGGCAGGGCATCAGGCCAACTCCTCAGGCCACCCCTTGCCTCGTTGTGCTGGGTTGGGCCTCCTGGTTGGCATCTCTGTGGGGTCTGTGGACCTGGGGCCATGCCCAAAGCGGTGAGCCCTGTGCCATCACCACCCTGGTGGTTGTGCCATTTGTACCTTCTCCTTCCTCATCCTTGCGCCATGGCTCTCCTGTTTCCCGGGACGTTTGGCATCGGGCTGGTGAGTGGGGCACTGTAGGGATGTCCGGGGTGTGGGGGCTGAGTCCCAGTGCCCCAGAGCCGGAATACTGACACCTGTTGCTCTGAATTATTTCATCAAAATGTCTGTGCTGTAGCAATCTTGAGTATGTTGTTCAGGTGTGTATCTGTAAGCTGCAAGCCTACTTTTGATATATTGACATTCATTTCAGAAATCTCATGGTCAATGCTTTGAGCCTAAGACCCAGAGGAAAACATGAAATGGCTGGGCATTGTGAGCTTTTGTACATAAATTGCTTTGTGTGCTGGTCAAGAACATGTGAAGGTACCACGACACACACTGAGAGCTATGTGTTTGTCTATATAACTATAGTCTTCCCCAGAGAAATAACTACGACTTCTATGAGGCAGTGCAAGAACAGAGAGACAGCCATGTATAGTGGTCAGTGTCAACCTACTATCTGGGAAGTCTAGGTTCAAAGTCCCCAGCCCAAAAAAGAAATGTGCTGGATGAACTTGCTCTGGACACACACTCTCACCCTAATCCACCTCACTGGCTTGTTGTTATTCCTCATCTAAATAATTCACATTACTTTCCTACTGAGAAAGACATGAGGCATGAATACAGTGAAAAGTAGAGGGAACCCCTATTTCACCCAGGACAGCTCTGGTATAATGAGCCCAACAAAACACACACTGTATAAAGGCACACAAATGCTCAAACCTTGAATAAAACTTTGCTGGCCCGGAAGCAAGATGTGTCTCGTTCCTACCCTCCCCTTGGGAGAAGGAAGGGGAGGAGCCTCAGCCAGTGCAGGGAACAGCAGCTTGCCTATTTCTCTCTCCTGTGTGATTGAGAGAGTCTGATAAAGCAAGCTGTGATGCAGCAGCAGAAGAAGAACTGGAAAAAGAAGCAGGAGACAGCCAGTTACTGGCAGGCCAGATAGGAGCCCTCCAAGAGCCTGATCTGGCCCACGGGCCACATGTTTGACACCCCTGTATTAGACTGCTCCATCTGTTGAAAGAATAAACAAAAAATGACTTTTACCACTGTTATGAAAACCTAGTGTTGCTGCAGAGTTGGGAAAATTGGGTCTCTTATCAGTAGAAATGGCATCTTCTGCTACACAGTTTATTGGCATACCCCCAATAACTGTTACTGGCCCTTCTTCCTGTTTCTGTTATTGTTTGTGTATGTGTTTCATTGAATAACTTTAGATGTTTAAATGTATTTTAAGTTGTTCATTTTCTTTTTTAATGTTTGCCACCTCGGGGACCCGGATGGGGTGCGAAGGCAGCATAAAAAGGGTTTTAAATAAATTAATTTTATTCATCTTAGTGTATCTTTATCTCATATTTATTATTCAAATATTTTTTTATGTAAAGTGATGATTGAGTGCACTGGTTGTTGACTGTAACAATGAGTTTGATTTGACATCTTAGTGTATTTAGTTGTGGAGGCCAAGGCAAATTTCTACTTTTAAAAGTTGCATTGTATAGAAATATTTTATAGAAGGTTTTACTTGTCTGGTTTTTGCATTCTGTTTTGTTAAAGTAGCTGATCATTGAACAACAACAACAGGCAACTAAACTTACAGTGCAATCCTATGCTGCGTTACTCCAGCTTAAGTTTATGGAAATATGGGTCTAGACTGATTAATGTGGTATAGGATTGCTTTGTTGGTGTGACTGCTGGGATTCATTTGTGTGTATCTTTAAAGAGGGAGCTGCGGTGGCTCAAGTGGTTAAGATGCTGAACTGCAGGCTGTGGAAGGTCAGTAGTTCAGCAGTTTGAGACCCGAGAGTGCCGCATGACAGAGTGAGCTCCCGTCTCTAGTTCCAGCTCCTGCCAACCTAGCAGTTTGAAAGCAAGAAATTGCAAGTAGATAAATAGGTACCACTTCAGTGAGAAGGTAACAGTGTTCCGTGTGCCTTGGTGTTTAGTCATGTCAGCCACATGACCACAGAAACGTCTTCGGACAGCACTGGCTCTTCGGCTTTGAAACGGAGATGAGCACCGCAACCCTAGAGTCGAATTCGACTGGCTTTCGAGCAAGGGAACCTTTACCTTAAAGAGGGCATAAGAAATACATCTATTTAAGGCATTTACAACACGGCATTGGGGGGGGGGGTTGGGAGGGGGCATTCTCATTTGAGTGTTGACTTATACCAAATAGTGCCCATTTTTCTGCATTTTCTATTCTACATATACACATACGCTGTGTATGTGCATAAGTATAATCCCAGCACGGAAGCACTGAAATTTCAGAAAGGATACTCTCTGCTGCAATTTCTTACATAAATCAAACTGGAAATAAGACACATTTTACAATTCAATTTAAGATCCCACTGAGACAATAATGTTGCAAGCTGTGCATTTTGCAAAGTAATATAGTAATGTCTAGTTTGCATTTTTTAAAAACCAAATTAATCACACTTTATTGAATATGTTGAAGCAAACCTAAAATTCATCTATTATTAAAAAATCCTGTGCAACAAACACAAACTATATTTTATACATAAAGGACAAACTCATTTATTCATTAGGATAAAACACTTGGAGTTTGCATTTTGTAACTATGAAAGAAATGACATTTGCTACCTCTAGTAGTTTGAATATTTAAAAGCACTCTGTACAAAATAGACTGCTTGAAAAATTGTTCTACTAATGTAAAGTGTTGATGGCCCAACCGACTGATGGAATCAAATTGAAGCAAAGGCAGGAATCTGTTGCCCAGTATGACTTAGAAGATCTACAGGCAGTAGCACTTGTTGGAACTGGGACAATGATTACAAATCAGATATATATCCTGATTAACTGACAAGTGGAGTTGCCAACTTCCAAGTGGGCTTGGAGTTCTCCTAGAATTATGACTGGCTTCCAGACTACAGAGGACAGTTTCCCAGGAGAAAATGGCTGCTTTGGAGAGAGAGCTGTATGACATCATATCCTGCTGAAGTCTCTTCCCTCCCCAAACTCTGCCCTCTAGAGGCACCACTTGGAATTCACCTGGAATTTCCCAAGTTAGCAGCCTTACTGTGGCAAGCTTGCCTGATTGTGGATGCCAGCTGTCTACACTGATTCTTTTCACTATATATTCGAATGGGCATTCTAATACACATTCTGGAGCAGCTAGAAATAAGCAAGTCATGGCTAACTCAACTGGAACCAGATCAAGATGAGTAGCCACGTTAGTCTGTCTGTAGCCACAGAAAAGAGCAAGGGTCCAGTAGCACCTTAAAGGTCGACACAATTTGTGGCAGCGTACGAGCTTTTGTGAGTCACTGCCAGTGTTCCCTCTAAGCTGAGCTAGTGTGAGCTGGCTCACAGTTTTTTAGCCTCCAGCTCACAGATTTTTGCCTTAGCTCAGGAAAGATGGCTCCAGAGCAAACTAGTTTATGCAGGAGCCCAATAGTTCGCTCACAACTTTAATGCTAGTAGCTCACAAAGTAGAATTTTTGCTCACAAGGCTCCGCAACTTAGAGGGAACATTGGTCACTGCTCAGTTCCTCAGATACCTTCAACTTTTCAGGGTCCCTGAAGAAGTGAGCAGTGAGTCACAAAAAGTTCATACCTTTTTAAGGTGCTACTGGGCTCTTGCTGTTTTCAGCTGGAACCAGTAGAATAAGTTAACTCATGTCTCAATACCGTCCATGAGATTTATCTGTCACAGGGGTATAATTGAACAAGGTATAATTGTTCTTTGATACAGATCATCTATAAAATTAGAAAACTGAGATGAAGCTGAACAAAATACCAAAGAAATGGCTTCCATTTGAAGGTTAAAACAGGCCAGCTTGACCAACAAGGGCAAGCAAGCCCTACCTTGGCCGCCACTTACAGTGATCCTATCTGTCATCCATCCACGTTGAATTCAAGAGCCAAGGCATTCCACGCTACAGCTCTTTATCCATCCTCTTTTTCACATATGAAAATAAGCCCTTTCTCTTAATGGGGGGGGGGCATTTTTTTGCTGAGCTCCTGGATCAGGACCAGTTAAAGAGTGCAATCAAGGGTGGAGCGTGTTCTTGCTCGGTTCTTGTATATGTAAACATTGCAGAACGTTACCATTTGCCATTTCTCATTCTTCCTGAAGAAGCCCCACCAAGAACTGTAGAAAGATGTCCATCTTGCAGTCGGCTCCAGCTTTCAGAAGGGAGGACAGGATCGCATTCGTCAGCCAGAGCAGCCTTAGCGGTTGTCCGACCAGGTATGGGCAGGGTGGAGGATGCGGCAGAAGGCTTGTCTGCACTTGCTTTTATGCTTTGTCCATCATTCCCAGCCTTAAGAGAGACAGTTTGGTGTAGTGGTAAGGAGTGCAGACTCTAATCTGGGAGAACTGGGTTTGATTCCCCACTCCTCCACATGCAGCTGTGACCTTGGGACAGTCACAAGTTCTCTCAGAGCTGTTCTCTCAAGGACAGTTCTCTCAGAGCTCTCTCAGCCCCACCTACCTTGCAGGGTGTCTGTTGTGGGGAGGGGGAAGGGAAAGGAGATGGTAAGCTGTTCTGAGACTCCTTTGGGTAGTGAAAAGTGGGGTATAAATCCAATTTCCTCCTCCTCTCAACAGCAGTTCTCAAAAGAGCTCTCTCAGTCCCACCTACAGGGTGTTTGTTGTGGGGAGGGGAAGGGAAAGGAGTTTGTAAGCCACTCTGAGACTTCAAGTGAAGGGCAGGGTATAAATCCAATCTTTTCTTCTTCTTCTTCTTCTTCTTCTTCTTCTTCTTCTTCTTCTTCTTCTTCTTCTTCTTCTTCTTCTTCTTCTTCTTCTTCTTCTTCTTCTTCTTCTTCTTCTTCTTCAGTTCTGTCCCACAGGATGATGCATACCAGGCAGCAAGAACCGCAAAGAGAAAGCGGGCTGGTGTTTGTACCGGCATTCATTACATGCATGGAAGCCCTTTGCATCTCAGCCACCATATGTATCCATAAACCACTGCTACACATATATTTAGGATTAAAGTCCCTGGTCTTCAGTGAGTTAGCTTTGCTGGCTCTTGTATTCATTTATTCCTTTTGAAGAGGGGAAGGAAAAGAAGGTCAAAGTAATTCATTGCCGGAGCCAATCTGGTGTAGTGGTCAGGAGTGCAGACTCTAATCTGGGAGAACTGGGTTTGATTCCCCATTCCTTCACATGCAGCTGCTTGGTGTGGCCTTGGGTCCATCGAACAAGTTCTCTCAGAGCTGTTCTCTCATGAGCAGTTCTCTCAGAAGGGAAGGAGATTGTAAACCACTCTGAGATTCTGAGTGAAGGGCAGGGTATAAATCCAACTCTTCCTCCTCCTTCTCCTCCTCTTCCTCCTCCTTGTTGTGGTTAACTAGAAACCAGACTGCAGTTGTGATCCAACTAGTTAAATGCATCCCCCTAACCAAATATGGCTTCCTGCAGGGGCTTAAGCCCGGATGCAAGCATCTGCCCAGACGCAATATATGATTGGTGGGCTGCGTTTAGGTTGGTGGATCTCATTGTACATGCCTGACCTGGAAGTTAGTAGCGCCTTGAGTTCCCAGAGGGGACTGCTGAAAAGGAAATTACCCATTGTACATGTTTGTTTGTTTCAAAGAATAACGGTTATATAAAGTAATTACTTAACCTGGCAGAAATAGCAAGGAATGCTGCTGAAGTACAGTGTGGTTGTTGTTGTTACAAGTATTTCCGATGCATGATTTCTAGCTTAATCGTGCTGAATATTAAGTGGGACCTTTAGTCCGAAGATCTCATCACGCTTTAGAGAGGTGCAGCCTCTCCTCCATATGGTAACTAATTTCAAACGGTTAAGACTTCATCACGGAGAGATAAAGGAAGCCTCACGTATCGACATTTTAAGGCAGGAGGACCAACTGTTAGATTCGGATGATTATACTAAAGAGAACCTGCCATTTATGGAAGGGCCAAAACGATTAACTTTTAGCAGATGGATTGTAGGCATTTCCTAAATGGAACATAATCGCGTAAATAATATAGTATGAATACAAAGGGCAACACAGCAATCAGGGTTCAGATAAGTGACCCTCAGACGGCTCAGATTGCGTGTTACCTGCTAGAACTGTTCGGTGAGAAAGAAGAGCGTGCTGGCGGCAGTGCAAAAATATGTGAGAGCCAAGTAGATGTCATCAGAAACAACCTCCTTCCCCGCCGTAATACTTAACGCAGGGTGAGGGAAGCATTCGGGAAGAGAGGACTGACGGATCAGAGAAGGTGTTTTCTTCCCTGCAGATACCCCTTCTGTGATTGTTAACATGTCTTGCCCCCAAATTCTGAAACCAAAATCAAGTCCTGCTGTGAAAAAGGAAACCCTCAGGGGTCCTTCCCGTCCATCAGTCATGCCCTTTAAATCTCCCCAAGTCCCTTAGGACCAAGACCACATGTTGGATGAGTTGACATCTAGGTCCGCCCTAGTGATCAGACAGTTACGAAAGGCTTCCATTTTAGGTCCAGGTTACCAGATCTCGATAGAAAAAGGTTTCAGGGAGAGGAGCCTACATTTTCTGTAGAATCAATGGATTTATCACCATGGTTGTATCTTTGGAGTACTGAACTGTCGTCGTCATTGCCCCCCCCCCGGGCTAACCTGTGTTTCACATTGAGGAGTCCAGAAGGTGCAGACCTAAACAGAGTTGTGCCCTGTCAAGTCCACTGAGGTCAGTGGGCTTAGAAGGGTGTGACTCTGCTGAGGATGGCCCCGTTAGAGACTTACCAGCACCTTGCACATAAATGCCTGAAGCTGCCTCAAACTGAATCATCACATTGCTCGATCATGGTCATTATTGTCCTCTCTCACCGGTAGTAGCTTTTCGGGGTCTCAGGAGAGATCTTTCACATCATCTTCTACTTGATCTTTTTAACTGGAGATGTCAGGTACTGTACCTGGGGCATTTTGCCTTCAAAGCAGATGCTTTGCCACTGAGCCTCAGTCCGCCCTTAATTGAAATTAAAAACAAGAAATAATCCATACACACTCAATTTCCCCAGTGGTCAGGTTCCATACCCAAACAAATTATTATTATTATTATTATAAAAAACTTGAGAGATTCAGTCTAGTGCTAAAGGGTAGAAATTATGGTACAATGTAGATCATCTTGGGAAGAGAGTTCTGTTATCACACTCGGGAAGCCCTTTTTACAATGGCTATCCAATTCCCCTTGAGAAGAAGAAAAAAGAAGAAGAGATTGGATTTATACACCACCCTTCACTACCCGAAGGAGTCTCAGAGCAGTATACAGCCTCCTTTCCCTTCCCCTCCCCTCCCCACAACAGACAACCTGTGAGGTAGGTGGGGCTGAGAGAGCTCTTTCAAGGACTGCTCGTGAGAGAACAGCTCTGAAAGAACTTGTAACTGGCCCAAGGTCACACCAGCAGCTGCTTGTGAAGGAGTGGGGAATCAAACCTGGTTCTCCTGACCACTACACCAAACTGGCTCCTTGAGAAGGTCCTCAGAGGATCATCTTTGATCTCAGGAAAGGTCCCTGTAGAATTTTAATTTCAGATTCCAGGTGGCGGGGGGGGCGCAGCAGAATATGGTGGATTTGTTGTTTCCTTTGAGCTAAGTTTGTCATGCTTTTTAAAAAGGACAGTTGTGGGAAATTGAACAGTAGCAGTAAAATCTTGAGTCCTAGCACCTTCTGCATGCCCAGCGAGATTCAGCCTTCTCATTGAAGAGGTTACAAAAGTAGGATTGAGATGACTCCAAAACACTAAATTAATTCAGAGCAGTTTGCTAGTGCTGCTACCACATTCCCAGTGAGACTGTCATCTTGAATGTTCCAGACTGCACACAGTCCGGCCGGTAGCCACTCTTAAGATGTCAGTATTTATAAGAAACCCCGCTTGTTACTGTTGAGATCCGCGGCTCTTAGATAAAAAAGTTGGAAATGACTGTCCCAAGCGGTTAGAAATCGCCGAAAGCTAGGAGTGGAGATTCATGTTACTTGTTGTAGAAATAATAACAAATATGTAGTTAAAATACCGCTTTCAGAGTGTAAGACTTGTAGGTGGAATTTCTAGGCTAATCCCTTGAAAAGCTGCCGGAATATTGAGCCCATTCATCACATTATTAGTTTTTTTGTTCCTGTATCCTAGCAAGGATCCGAAAACATATCCCAAGACAGGAAGGAGGGAACAGACCTTGTGCTGGTGTTTTGTTTTGTTTTTTTCCAAGCAAGGATCCATTTCCCCGACGTTATATAAAAACCATGTGTTAACTTTATTCTTGGTACATAATCCTGAAGTATTAAATTCAGCATAAACAGGGAAAATAATTATAGGATAAATCATGTTCAATACTTACCTTCATTCTGACACCGGTATGTTTTTAAAAAGCGTTAATAAAAGTTTCCTTCCGTTTTCGTCTCCATCGTCGGCTCGGGGCTTATGTGTTTTGCCGTTTCCATCAGCGGCTGTCAACTCGTTGTAATAGGCTTAAGAGCTTGGACACCTGATATCCCTAGGTGCTGTAGTGCACCCTCTTAGAAGCTGTTTGCTTTAGATTGAACGGAAATTAGGTTTTTAAAACCATAAATTAATTAAATTATGCAAAATGCTCCTGCTTCAGCAGAATACTTCGGGGTGGGTTTGTGTTTTTTTTGCAAGCGACAGTGGGAAGTTCAGTATACATTCAAGCAGTATGTCAAGAGCGCCAGCTTCATAGAACTGCAGCATTAAACCTGAAGCGCTGGTATGAAGGAAAGCGCTATTGCCACTCCCATAATGAATTTGTGCTGCAGCATCGAAACCGGCTCATTTCTCTATAATAGTGTGTTAGAACTTCTAGCCCTAACCCGGATAGCTGAGACTAGACTGATCTTATCAGATCTCGAAAGCTAAGCAGGGTCGGCCCTGGTTATTACTTGGATGGGAGACCACCAAGGAAGTCCAGGGTTGCTGCACAGAGGCAGGTGATGGCGAGCCACCTCTGAACTTCTCCTGCCTTGGAAACTCTATTGGGGTCGTCATAAGTCAACGACAACTTTATGGCACTTTACACACACACACATAACTTCTTAGAGGGATCTGTTGGCTCTTATCTGTTGGATCCGTTTCAGCAGGCTTAAGAGGGATTAAATCTGTATTGGGTTGTGGCATTACGTCTACGTCCACCGTGATACACGTTTGAAAAGCGTTCGGGAATTTAATTGTCGTCATCTCAGCACTACGACTGATTCCGTGACGAGCCTGTTTGTGACGGGCATGAACCTAGATAGTAGCCGCGCTGGCATCCTATTGTTCATCTTCTCTTTGTGCATGGAGCACGTCTCTTCATTTCAGAAGCTTTGAATCAAACTCCCAAGTCATGTCATTCCAAGTGCAGGTGTCTGGCCAAACTGGAATCTATTTCTCCCCAACGACCTGGGATTCTGAACTAGTGGAACGGGTGTCTTCTCTTGACCATCCTGGTAAATCTGAGTTTGACTGAAGGCTCCAGGAATCTTTCAGCCACACTCTGTGTGTGGTCGGAGGACGGAGGCTAGGGCAAAGGTGTTGAATTCATTTGTTATGAGGGATGGATCTGGCATAAACGTCTCTTTGTAGGGACAAACCTTAGATAGGAGCAGATATTAGGGTTGCCAACTGCAGGTTGGGAAATTCCTAGAGAGGAAGAGGCGGAGCCTGGGGAGGATGGGTTTTGGGGAGGACAGGGAGCATAAAATACAACACGAGGTCCTGGAGATACAAACTTTATAAAGGTGATTTCAGATGCTGAATGGCAATAGCAGGTGAATGACAACAGCAGGCTTGATTGGATTAGGTGTGATATACAGAGGGGTAGTAGGCATGGGGATACCAGCACTGGTAATGAGGCAGGAGGCGGCAGCAGCCCTGGAGCAAGGAAGCAGGAGAGCATTTCATCGCCCTGCACTCAGCCAAATGCTATCGACCTGGTTTCCTTTTGCAGAAACCTAGCACAAGGATGTTTAAAACAGCCTTTCTTGTCTTTTCACCCATCCAAAACTTGATATGTGTCCGTTTAAGAATTGCATTTCCGTTTTCCACATATGAGCATCAACAGTGGGAGAGTGGCTGTAAACTGTTTATTTAGCCTCTCCCCCCCCACCCCCGTTTCCTGAAAAGAAGCAAAGCCACTTGTAGGATTCACATCAAGAAACCCATAGATATCCAGCAAGAGAACACCACTGCATAGAAGTGTGTGTGGGGGGGAGACTTGGGGAGGAACTATTGTTGACGTGATGCTTCCAATAATAAATACCTCTCTGCCACCACCACCACCTCTCTATAGTTCTCACCTTCTCCTCCGAAGCTGCAGCCTTCTGTCTCCTGGGCTGGGGGGTGGGGGGGGACACAGCTTCCTTCCTCCAGCTTGTTCCCATCCTCTGTAAAGAAATCTTGCAGCTTACAAGGCGAAAGCGATTCAAATTCCTCCAGACTGCCTCCATACCAACTTTGCTGGGAAAGGTTTGCCTTTTGCAGGGAGAATCGACATTTTCTGGCTGTAGACAGCACAGTCTCCAAGAAAAACAGCTTCCTCTCCTCCTTCTCAGTCAAGCCACACACACCTTAGCACCCCCCCCCCACGACCTCTCCAAAATATCATACCAGTTGCACGGAATTCAGCAGGTACAAAGCAAACAGGACATTTGCATGGCAATAGACCAAGAAACAGACTTGGGGGGGATCTCTCTCTCTCTCTCTCTCTCTCTCTCTCTCTCTCTCTCTCTCTCTCTCTCTCTCTCTCTCTCTCTCTCTCTCTCTCTCTCTCTCTCTCTCTCTCTCTTTGTGACATCAGTAAATCCATACACCGAAAGCCTCCTAAAAGTCAGAGCTCTTTTTTGTAGCAGGAACTCCTTTGCATATTGGGTGACACACCCCTAATGTAGCCAATCCTCCAAGAGTTTACAGTAGCTCCTGTAAGAAGAGTTCGGTAAGCTCTTGGAGGATTGGCTACATTGGGGGGTGTCGCCTAATATGCAAAGGAGTTCCTGCTACAAAAAGAGCCCTGCTGAAAGCCATTCATTAATCCTTGTCAAAGCCCGCAACTGAGGAGCCCAGGCAGATGGGGGGCCACAGCCAGTTAGGGGTGGCTTTCAGGCGAATACCCGCACTCAGAAATGCAGAAGATGAACCCGTCACTTGCACATTTCACCTTTCTGGCAAGGAGTACAGAGCAAAATATACAAGGGGAGGTTTAGTGCTTCTCTAGACATTCACCCACCACCCCTCCCTGCGTCAACAGCCAGTACAAAGACCAGCTGCTGAAAACGTCCTAGTCTACTCGATTGTAGCTCCCTCTGCCCTTTTTTTGCAAACTGCACTAGGGAGGATTGGGGAGGGGTAAAAAAGGAAGCCCCCCTCAAAAAGTAGATCAGACTTGATCTCTTTAGCGATTCCCCCCCCCCTTTAAAAAAAAAGTGAAGAAAGAAACTCATAGATATCGGCCTCTCCCTAAGAGCAGTCAAAGGATGCTGCTGAAGACAGTTGCAACCAGCAGTTAGTTCAATTGAGAATGAGGCCGGCTTAGTGAAGCTACGGAAAAGGACACAGGAAAGCTTATACCTTGAATAAAACTTTGTTGGTCTTGAAGGTGCCACGATGGAACTCCGACTTTATTCTCTATCACGGGTGGGTTCTCTCTCTCACTTTTTTCCTTCCCCTCCCTTCCTCCCCAAAGGAGGAGGGGAGGAGACCTTAGCCAATGGAGGCTTGGCTTTGCAACTCTTCCATGCGATTGATAGGCAGTGGGGGAAAGCAAGCTGTGACGCACCAGCAACCCCTGAGAAGGAAGCAGGAGAGTGCCAGTTGCTCGCGGGCTGGATACAAGCTCTGCGGGGGCCAGTTCCAGCCCACGGGCCATATGTTTGACACCTCTGGGCTAGGGCACGAGAATGACAACAATCCAGGATTGGGCCCATTCAAAATAGTTTGTCATAACATCTGAATGCAGCCTACATGTGTTTGTAGTATTTTTCAAAGTATTTCAATATATCCACAGAGGTGCAGTAACAATTAGTAAACTAATGAATGATTGATTTAATTGGGAAATGAACCAGGGAGGGTTATTTTTCTTTTATGACTTTTCTTCTCCTTCATTTGGTTCTTTGACAGCTTTCAATAAAACTTCTGTGGTTGGGGGGGGGAATCCTTTCAAAGTTTAGGCTGTTATTGTGAGTTTACCACTGATCACTCCAGAGTTAGTCCTCCTTAACTGACCAGTATGCCCACATAGTCCCCTGAATGTAATCCATCTGGTGGAAATTCTACAGCAGTTAAGTCACTATTGTAATGGCCTAGCTCCAAGCCCAACCCCATCCTAAAAGAGACCGTGTGGATCAGAACCACCCTTTGAGATCTCAGAAGGACAAAGAGGGAGGGGTTGTATGGCTGGAGGGATTCCCTATGGTAGGCCACCACGAGCACATAAAGCTGCCTGGTACTGAATGAGACCCCTGACCCACTGGATCGTAGATACTGCCTGGGCCAGTCGCCCTAGACAGCTGAAGAAGACCTAGGAGCTGACCCGAAAAATGAGGAAATGTCTACTAACATTTTATTTTGTATGTGTCTTGGTTTTAAAATTGTATTGATATTAACTGATGTGATTTTATCTTATTATATTATTGAATTTTTATTCTGTGTGTGAGCCGCCCTGAGCCGGGAGGGTGGGATAAAAATCTAACAAATAAATAAATAAAAATAAATCAAAGTCAGTAGTGTCTACTCAGGCTTGCAGTGGTTCCCCAGGATCTCATGCCAGATACTTTAACTGGAGATGCTGGGGATTGAACCTGGGACCTTCTGCATGCCGACCAGATATTCTGCCACTGGACCACAACCCCCCAATGAGCCACGGCCCATCCCTATCAACTTTCTTGTTTCAGTTGGAACAATTACATGTTTCACAGCCCCTTTCCCTGGGGAAACCCCACCCACTAATTCTAATTCTCCAAAAGCCCCCCTTTGTATTTGGGGATCCCCCCTCCTTCTAAACTTCCTTCCCCAAAGGCTCAATATCGTCTTGTTTTAGCTGCAAAAATTTCAATTGCAGGAATAAAGAATAGTGATGATAGTGGACAGCCTTCCCTTTTCAAGTTGAAATCTATCTGTTAATATATTATTGTTGTTGTTGTTGTTGTTGTTATTAATTATTATTATTATTTACAATGTCTTGATTGTGGACAAATTTGGAGATAATATACATGGAAATTATGCAAAACAAAATGCAAAAAATTTAATCAACAGAATATTAACCCAAAGCCTCAGTACTGAATACAACTTATTTTATTGTGTAATGTTCCCTGTTCCTTTTTCATTACTGAAATTTGGGGAAGCCAGCCAGAGCCACATCTAGGGTTGCCAGCTCTGGGTTGGGAAATACCTAGAGGAAATACCTTCCCAAACCCTGCCCTCCCTGGGCTCCACCACAAAGGTATTTCCCAACCTGGAGTTTCAGTTATTTCCCAACCCAGCGTTGGCTACCCAGCAGAGTGTAGGCTCATCCCTTAAATTTGAAAGCCCATCTACGTTACGTCTTTTAATTTATCAAGGGTTGCAACCCTATGCACAGTTACATCGAGAACAACTCTCTTGACATTCAGTCGGACTGTCACACAAGTAAAGATGCGTAGGATTTGGCCTGCAAGTTAATTTTTTTTTAAAAATGGTATTTGAATCATTCTGCGATTGCTGGATTCTTGCTGATATGTAAAATGTGTATATGCAAAAGGGAAAATGGTTGTTATTACGTACTGAGGTTGAGGCAGCGTTTCATAACAAGTGATTTGTCTATTCAGCTCAGAGCAACAGAGACAGAACCTTCATAGAACGATGCAACTATATACATTTTGGACTAGCAAGGCCACACCCCCTAATACAATAATGTCCAATCACAATAGAGAGATTAGGACCAATGGGAGTTGTTCCCGCCAAAGAACAGAGTCTTTCCTGATTGGTCTGTTATGCAACAGCCACCAATCCAACTGCAGGATTTAGAATACTAGAGAGTCAATGGAACTTGTTTCTGAAGCTCTGGTTTAGATTACCTCGCATAACACATAAGCAAAGTAAATACGTAACAGTTGTTGTCCAAAATGCATGCTTTAAAAAAAATGTTTAGTGATACTGTCAGACCTGTGACCTTCCTTTTCATGTTGGAGTTCTAATTCTCTAAGCAGGAGGCCTCAAAGACTGGGACAATTACTTTAATACTCTATTTAACAGACTGTTTATCACACACAACTGTCACGCATTCTGCCACTTTAAACGAGTCGCACATTTTCAAAGCATTTTATTTTAGAAGTTTGACAACATAAACCATCCAGTTCCCAAAATTCCTTGCTGCATATAAAACAAAGTCTTGTCTAGTCCAATTTATCTGTAATGAATTGGTAAGATTACTAGCAAGAATTAACATTGAAAAATGGTTGTTTCAGCATGCTCATCTTTTTTGCAGACAATGATTAAGCATTCAAACTATATAACCTGCAAAATGAAATGCAATAATACAATTTCTTGGGCTAACAATAAACTCCAGAAATTATACTATATGATACTGTAGGTTGATAATAAAATATTTCCAATTCCCAGCCCACAGATCTTCCAAAACTAATTTAGACAATTGCAGAAGGAATTAACCTGACATCCTTGCTTGCAATTTTAGTTTGCTGCAAATTTGGAATTGTCCTGTATCCCAATAATATCTATTCCTTTCCCACAGGAAGCAATGATGATTCTTGGGATACAGAAATACTCCAGTCTCTCCCAACCCCAGGACCGCAGGCCTCTGTTAACTACCCCAGTTTGCCTGGACAACATAATCTGCCAGTTAAGCATCCTCTCAACCCTCTCCAACAGAACCACCTTCTGCCAAATGGTACTGGTTGACATATTTCCACTGAAGAGTCTTTCCAATTAGTGCCTCTGAGATTTAGAGAAGAAGAAGAAGAAGAGATTGGATTTATATCCTGCCCTTTACTACCCAAACGAGTCTTAGGGCGGTTTACAAATCTCCTTTCCCTTCCCCTCCCCACAACAGGCATCCTGTGAGGTAGATGGTGCTGAGAGAGCTCTTTTGTGAACTGCTCCTGAGAGAACACCTCTGAAAGAACTTGTAACTGGCCCAAGGTCACACTGGCAGCTGCATTTAGTTATAGAGGCCGCATTAAAAAAAAATTGTACTTTCTGTGGTACATAATAAAAAGGCAGACCCGTGAGTGCCGCATGACGGGGTGAGCTCCCGTCTCTAGTTCCAGCTCCTGCCAACCTAGCAGTTCGAAAGCAAGAAATTGCAAATAGATAAACAGGTACCACTTCAGTGGGAAGGTAACAGCGTTCCGTACGCCTTGGTGTTTAGTCATGCCGGGCACATGACCACGGAAATGTCTTCGGACAGTGCTGGCTCTTCGGCTTTGAAACGGAGATGAGCACCGCAACCCTAGAGTCGGATTCGACTGGCTTTCCTGCAAGGGAACCTTTACCTTTACTTACAGCATAATGTCTGGTAATGGAGCATGATTTTTAAAATTAAGTTTACCAATAATTACAATGATATTTGGTTGGATCCAGCAGAGGAGTTAATGGAAAGAGTTGACAAAGTAGATCTTTCCTCAGCTTCCAGTTGTTTGGACTGAAAATCCTCTGGGATCTGCTACAGCTTGGGGCACTGCAATGATGATGGGGAATTAGGGAAAATCACTTCCTTCTCCCTCTTCCACTAGCAGTTTGCGGTAGCTCCCCGTCTCCTGCACCATAGTGCCCGTATCATAATACATTTTGCTCACGGAGCTCTCCTGACCCTCCATGATCTTAGAGAAACGGCAGGCAGCTTGGGGAAGATGGGCAGAGATGACCAACCTCTTCTGTGAGTTTTTCTACTAGATTCAATCCGTTTCCATTACTGACAACAGACTTTTGAGAAGACTCCACAACAGCCATCAAGTGACATGAGTCTTGTTGTGTCTGTTACAGTTTGATGCAGCCCAGGCGGATTGTAATGAAGTGCCATCAAGTCGCTTCAGACTTATGGTGACCCCATGAATTAATGTCCTCCAAAACATCCTATCATGAAGAAGGAGGAGGAGATTAGATTTATACTCCTCCCTTCACTCGGACTCTCAGAGTGGCTTAAAATCTCCTTCCCTTCCTCTCCCCACAACTGACACCCTGTGAGGTGGGTGGGGCTGAGAGAGCTCTCAGAGAACTGCCTGAGAGAACAGCTCTGCGAGAACTGTGGTTGACCCAAGGTCACCCAGCAGCTGCATGTGAAGGAGTGGGGGAATCATAACAATGATGTCAAAAAGCCTACACCGTGCCATCACAGTGATCACGTGAAGGGTAATAACAGCTTGCCAACCGAGGGTATTGTGGTCCGTGTCTCATATATAGGACACATTATTAAATGGTTCTCCTTAGTCACTTAGACCAAGGTGCCAACGTTGCCTTCAATCAATGTCTGTCGGTCAATTTCTCAGTATAGTCACTAACTGCATACAGCTTATTCACAGGAGAGATGTTAAATCATGAGAACTGGGTATTATTTGGACTTGGACTCCTGTTAAAGATAATTAAAAACAAGTCCTCCTGAATATATCAAGTTTCAAGAACTGCCATTTTTAAAGAAAAACTGAGAGCAGTGTTCCCTCTAAGCTCAGTTGATGTGAGCTGGTTCACATTTTTTTAGCCTCCGGCTCACACATTTTTTTTTTGTCTTAGCTCAGGAAGGATGGCTCCAGAGCAAACTGATTTATTTGGCAGCCAAATCACTCGTGCTCACAACTTTAATGCCCGTAGCTCACAAAGTAGAATTTTTGCTCACAAGACTCCGCAGCTTAGAGGGAGCATTGACTGAGAGTAATGATTTCCTCTGCTGTATATCATACTATAGCAGTAATATAAAAATATCTCTATTTGTTAGAGTAGAAAAGAACAAGAGTCCAGTAGCACCTTAGTAAAGGTAAAGGTTCCCTTGCTCGAAAGCCAGTCGAATCTGACTCTAGGGTTGCGGTGCTCATCTCTGTTTCAAAGCCAAAGAGCTAGCGCTGTCCGAAGACATTTCCGTGGTCATGTGGCCGGCATGACTAAACACCAAGGTGCACGGAACGCTGTTACCTTCCCACCGAAGTGGTACCTATTTATCTACTTGCAATTTCTTGCTTTCGAACTGCTAGGTTGACAGGAGCTGGAACTAGAGACGGGAGCTCACCCCGTCTTGCGGCACTCTCGGGTCTTGAACTGCTGAACTACTGACCTTCCACAGCCTGCAGTTTAGCATCTTAACCACTTGAGCCACCTTAAGGACTAACAAAATCTGTGCCAGGGTATGAACTTTTGTGAGTCGCTGCTCACTTCCTCAGATACACCTAGAATGAGAGTTCATCAGTCATTGATCTATTTGTTAGAGGAATGTTTTGAATGAAACCATAATTGAATAAAACTTTACTATTACCTGGTGGATAGCTAAATTGCCTTTGGTTTAATGGCAGAAATGTTTGTAACAGTCAGTATTTTTTTTCCCCCTCTTTTCCCCTTTCCGCAGGCCTGGAGCTCCCTTTTATGATGATGCCTCACCCGCTCATTCCTGTCAGCCTGCCCCCTGCCTCTGTCACCATGGCAATGAGTCAGATGAACCACCTTAGCACCATTGCCAACATGGCCGCCGCAGCACAAGTACAGAGTCCTCCCTCGAGAGTCGAGACGTCTGTTATTAAGGTGACCCGCTTTAAAAAAAAAAAGGAAAAAAAATGCCATGGTTAATTTTGATGTCTTGGTCAGCAGTCTTTTCTCAGGTATATGTTTCCACTGTCATAATGTTACTCAAGTAGGTGGTCTCCTAATTAGTTGGGGGAATTAGCTTTAAGGAGACAACGTGAGAGGGGGTAACTGGGATCTCCATCTATATTTCCCTTAAGAGAACTCTCGGAATAAATCGGCCAGATGTTCAACTGGAAAGGTTTTTATTTAAAAGAGAAAGAATAAAACAGAATAAACAACACACAAGTGGTGGCTAAGAGGGAATACAGGGAGGAGAGAGATTTCAGGAAAGGCAATAATTACCATTCATGAAGAGGTCCGTAGAAGCAGCGAAATGACCAGCGTTTCATAAATTTCTTTCTTTCTTTCTTTCTTTCTTTCTTTCTTTCTTTCTTTCTTTCTTTCTTTCTTTCTTTCTTTCTTTCTTTCTTTCTTTCTTTCTTTCTTTCTTTCTTTAATTCATTTGTACCTTGCCCAGCAAAATGGGTGTGTGTGCAGAGGATCCAACACACACACATGCATGGTGTTGGGAAGCAGAACATTTCTGATAAAGGGCAAAATGTGCCCTCTGGCAAGTCTGATTTGTTTGCCAGTAAAACAATAACTTAATGGGTTTTTCTGATTTGAACAAAAAGGAGAGGCTTGATGGATTTTACTGAGGTGGACTATAGGTGTGAACAGGACTTGATGACACTGCAAGTACCAGGTGGGAAGAGCTGCCAGGTTTGGTGAATAGAATTACATGTTTCTTAATTAAGGTAAATGGGTGCAAGGGAAGTGAGGTTGGATGTTGATGAGATTAGTCCAAGGTGAATCAGTAGGTTCTTGGGAGACCCATTTTCCTAAATGATGCACCCCTCCAGGGCATGGAGGGGGTTGTTAGCTAGCCAGCCACTCTTACACTTGTAAACTATATTCCCAGGCTTGTTTCTCACTGTCATCCATTTGTGCCATTTTGGGCCAGGCAGTGTCTTGCACTAATGATACTTTAAGAAGGATGTTTATGGTCTTCTAGCTATAAACTGCCCCTCAGCAAGAGGAGGAGTCTTACTGCTAACAATAAAATAAGAATTCTCTGACTGGAATAAACCAGGGCTCTTTTTGTAGCAGGAATTCCTTTTCATATTAGTTGACACACCCCTAATGTAGCCAATCCTGCAAGAGCTCACAGAGCTCTTCTTACAGGGGCTACTGTAAGCTCTTGGAGGATTGGCTACATTAGGGGTGTGTCACCTAATATGCAAAGGAGTTCCTGCTACAAAAAGAGCCCTGGAATAAACTGTCACTTGGGGAAAACTATTGAATTGTATATGCAGGACAGTCCTGCACCTAACAGTCCAATTATTCTGTCTCAGGCTTCTAAAATGGGCTCTGGCCTGTTCCTGCATTGATCGCCATCATCACTGGCGATGTTCCCTCTAAGCTGTGGAGTCTTGTGAGTGAAAATTCTACTTTGCGAGCTACTGGCATTAAAGTTGTGAGCGAGAAATTTGGCTGCCGCATAAGTTAGTTTGCTCTGGAGCCATCCCTTCCCGAGCTGAGACAAAAATGTGTGAGCCGGAGGCTAAAGAACTGTGAGCTAGCCCACACTAACTCAGCTTAGAGGGAACACTGAATTCACTCGCTATCATTCCTGCTGTTTCATTGCCGTAAGCTCATCTGTCTACTGAGGCAACACTCAGGCTCCACAAAGCAGCAGAGGACATCTCGGAACAAAGCCTCAGTCTAATTCCTATTTCACAAATCAACTAGGGCTTTACCAGCACCAACTGTTGATGGGTGGCCATGGAGACTGTGTTTGTGTTCACATACTTTGGGTTCACGTGTTTTCACCAGCTCCAGGGTTGCCAGGTTTTACCTTGGCTGGAGTGGGGGACTTTGGGGGGAGAGATGTCCCCAACACAAGGACATCACCTAGAACTACGATTCCTTGGTAGTCTCCCATCACACTGGGAGCCCTCTGGTATTTGAGCAAACTCTATGCCCGCCCCCCCAGCCTCATAACCATAAAATTTGGTCGGATACTAGAATGTCCCCAGTATGATGACATCACTTCCAGGTGATGTCATCACGTTGGGGACATCATGCAACAATGTCCCTGTTCAGAGGTGGGGCTTTCCCCTCCAACCAGGTGGTTGGCGGCAGGCCGAAGCCCCCAAAATAGGGGGTTTCCCTATCACCATCGGAGGAATGGTAACCTTAGTGCTGCGGGCTTTCAGGTTGCAGACTTTGCCAAAGAGCCAAGAGGAGCCTCATGTACTGACTTGAAGGGAATGGAAGCTCTTAAATGGCTTCTAGAATCTCCATATCTGTTGACTCTGGTCTTCTATAGCCACCGTGATGAAACATGGAGGGCTTTTGAAGAAATTCTCCATTGTTTCCCATTGTTTATTTTGAACGGCCAGTAACAAAAACGGTTATTCTAGACTTCTCATTTTTCTCTCTATGGGCACCTTGGTTTCCATCTAGTGGTGGCGAATGAGGCTAGCACAGACTGTTGTTAATGGCTCCAGGGGACAGGATTCTTTACCTTTCAACTATTGGTGGCGGCTTCTAATTGAAAGCCTGGTGGAAGAGCTCCATCTAGCAGGCCCTGCAGAACTGCATGAGATCTCACAGGTCCCTGATCTCTTCTGGGAGCTCATTCTACCAGAACGGAGCCACCACTGAGAAAGCCCTGGCCCTGGTTACAGCCAGCCTGACGTCCTTAAGGCCATGGAAGGCCAATTGATTTTGCAACCCTGATTGCAGTGCTCTCTGGGGAACATGTAGGGAAAGTTATGTAGGTATGTAAGTCCCTGACCATAAAGGGCTTTAAAGGGTAAGCACCAGCACCTTGAAGTGAATTCGGTATGCTATCGGGAGCCAGTGCAATGCTTTCAGCACAGGCTGAATGCGCTTCCGTTTTGGGAGACCCATTAGAAGCCTGGCTGCAACATTTTGTACTAGCTGTAGCTTCTGGATTTGCAACAAGAGCAAACCCATGTAGAGAGCATTACAGTAGTCCAGTCTCAAGGTGACCATCACGTGGATCACTGTTGCCAAGTCGTCACGTTCAAGGAAGGGAACCAACTGCCTGATCAGCTGAAGATGATAAAAGGCCGACTTGGCAGTGGCTGCTACCTGTGCCTCCATTGTTGAGGCATCCAGGAGCACTCCCAATCTCCTAACCTCCGGCGTTGGCACCAGAGGAGCCCCATCGAAGGTCGGAAGCGGGATCCTTACCCTCGGTCCACCCCGGCTCAGGCACAGGACCTCCATCTTTGTTGGATTCAATTTCAATCAACTCAGTCTAAGCCATCCAGCCATGACTTGTAACGTCCAGTCCAGATGTTCTGGTTTAGAATCAGACTCACTTCCCAACAACAGATAGAGTTGGGTATCATCAGCATACTGATGGTACCCCAGCCCATGCCTCCGTGCAATCTGGGCAAGGAGGCACATATAGATATTAAATAGCATTGGGGACAGCACTGCCCCTTGGGGCACTCCGCAATCCAGTGGGTGCCTTCGGGATAGCTGTTCCCCCACTGCCGCCATTTGTCCTTGGCCTTGGAAAAGGAGACGTGTCATTGCGAGGCAGGCCACTGGACTCCAGTGTTGGTGAGGCGGTGGAACAGTAGCTGATGGTCGCCCGTGCCGAATGCAGCCGACAGGTCCAACAACAACAGCACTGCCGATCTGCCCCGATCCAGATGCCTCCAGAGGTTGTCTGTGAGGGCAACCAGTGCCATCTCCATCCCATGGCCTGGGCAAAAGCCAGACTGGAAGGGGTCTAAGATGGAAGGGTCATCCAAAAAGCTCTGTAACTGAGTTCCCACAGCCCTCTCTATTATCTTGCCCAAATAGGGCAAGTTGGAAACCGGCCGGTAGTTCGCCAATTCGGCCAGGTCCACAGATGATTTTTCAGAAGAGGACGGACCACCACTTCCTTGAGTCCCTCTGAGAGGGACTTCTTGACAATCTCCCTTAGGACACCTCGGAACCCCTCACGGCCAGCTTTAATTAGCCACGAAGGGCACGAACCAAGGGAGCACGTGGTGGGGCGTACAGTTAGGAGCAATTTGTTGACTTCTTCTAGGCTGAGTGGACTGAAATGATCCACAACCTGACCAGAAGACTTTATCTGTGAAGTAGCTGGCAAAAGCCTCACAGCCAATGTCCAATTCCCTAACGTTTAGTCTGCCTCGTGGCAGGGTAGTAATGGACGGAATTGTTCTAAACAGCTGGGCTGGGCATGAGCTCTCAGACGCAATTGTAGCTGCATAATACTCTCTCTTTGCAGCTTTGACTGCATCTGCTGTTCTTATTCCGAACTTTGTCGAAGTGAGATGTAAAATTCTCCAAAGCGTCTCCTTATATTTGTCAGGTGCTAGATAGTGAGATTCATAAAATGAGGAATTCCTTCATCCCTCCTGGTAGAAAAGCTGAGTGGGAGAGCCAGCCCACCCCCCCCGTTCCGCCAGCTTCCTGACCTTTCCCCACAATAGTTCCAAACCAGTGCTGTTATCTTAAACCAGACGAAAAATCTTCAGATGCCATTCTGCTATTAAGTACTACTTCATTCCCCACAGATAAGAAGCTGGAAAAGTGCTCAAAACGAATCTCGTGTTTCTATTTTTAACACTTTCAACAGAAAGAAACAAATGCAATACAACCCGGGGGTTGGGGGGGGGGGGATAACGTGGAGGAAGATATTTTACCCTCCCTGATGTGACTCTGCCCTTTCTGAAACTAGATGGAGATGAAATGTTGAAATGTTCTCTTTTGGAGGGGTAATAGGACATTGAGACCTATGAGCTGGAGGACTCAATGGAGTTCAGGAACGAGTAGGCATAACAGTCTGTGACAATGGTAAATCACAGTGAGTGTGACCGTTGTGACCTGAGCCTGCTTTAGGCAGGGGATGCCTTTCATCACCTCCCCAAGGTTTCAGAAAGCCACACTTGTTAGCAGCCTCAGCTCTCCCCTCTATCCCCCCCCCCAAAAAAAAAAGAATCCCAGAAATGTAATATAAAAGACACATTGAAGTAAATGTTGATAGCAATACGCTTGTCTTGTAAATGCTATACTCAGGACAATATCAAAAGCAATATCAAAATCTGCAGTTTTGTCTATGCAGTCCACATTGGAATACCAAGTTGTGATTAAAAAAAAAAAACATATTATGCATAAAAGATCTAGCACTGTGTTGTTTTGTCTGTTTGAATGGCTTAGGGCAGTGTTCCCCAGCCTGTGGGTTGGGACCCAAAAGTGGGTTTGCTAAACCTCTGGAAGTGGGTTCCCCTCCCGCCCCTTGCATCATTCTTACGCTCCTCACCTTCCTTGTCAGGTGCTCACATTCTTGCCTTCCACCTCCCTTTTCAACAATGCGGGGGGGGGGAGAATATCTCTGGCAACTAGAAACTTTACAGAAGTATTAGGAAGAGGGTAGGAGACAAATAGGTAGGAATTCAGGTCTCTTTTTGTAGCAGGAACTGCTTTGCATATCAGGTGACACACCCCCTAATGTAGCCAATCCTCCAAGAGCTCACGGTAGCCCCTGTAAGAAGAGCTCTGTAAGTACTTGGAAGATTGGCTACATTAGGGGTTGTGTTGCCTAACATGCAAAGGAGTTCCTGCTACAAAAAGAGCCCTGGGTAGGATCATGGAAAAATAAGTGGAGGAGGGAAAGAAATGTGAGTGGCAGGTTGGGAAGCGCTGACCAAGGGCACCAGAAAACCTCGGGTCGGTCCTGGATGGGTCACCATACCAAGTAAATTTGGACCCGTGGGTGAGCATACCAAAAAGGTAGGGGACAACTGGCTTAAGGGACGTTCTGTAGATGGAGGCCCCCTTCGGTCACAACAGCTAGCAGCCATTGATGGACCTCTCCTCCATGAACCTGTTTTAACCCCCTCTAGATTTGACAGACTGCATCATTCTTGTGTTTGTGGTGTGGTGGTGTCATTATTAAAATATTGCCCAGCTTTCTTATCCCCCAGTATTCACCCACATGGTGCTGAGGTTGGAGGCACAGACGTTCTAGAATAAGCGCTAGGAACTGTGGGTTGTGTCCCATGGAGTTGTTCACCTGAGGCTGTTCTACTGAATATACCATTGTGCCATCAGAGTCCGTACTGTCTACTCAGGCCGGCAGCGCCTCTCCAGGGCCTCAGGCAGAGAAAGGTCTTTCACATCACCTGCTGCCTTGTTATTTTAAATGAAGATGCCAGGGATTGAACTTGGGACCTTCCGCATGCCAAGCAGATGCTCTGCCACTGAGTTATGGTCTCTCCCCACTAAGCATAGCACCTTTCTATAAGAAAAGGTGCCTTCCCCTTGTACTGGCGGAAGTCACCCTGCATTGGAAGAGCATTTTACCATTAGTAGCAGATCAAGAGAGGAAGGGCAGGAAGGGTTGCCTCAGTGCTTAGTTCTTATGGACCTTTCTTACACATTCAGGGAAATGCTGATTGCCACTTTGGGGTCAGGAAGCAATTTTTCTCCAGACCAGTTTGGCTGGAGATCCTGGAGTTTTTGTCATCTTCTGGGTATGGAACAGCAGTCACTGGGGAGGTGGAGGTATTTGTGAATTTCCTGCATTGTGCAGGGGCTTGGACTAGATGATCCTGGATGTCCCTTTCATCTCTATGATTCTGTGATTCTAGTAGAACAAATCCACAGGCTCCAATCTGCTGTTTCCTTCTAGTGCCCTACTGTTATTCACAAATGTCATTCAAACATTTGTTTTTTTTCCTCTAGATATAATTGCAGCAGGATTCTTAAAAGTGTTGGTGACAGGGATGACTTATGCAATGCAATGAAACCCTGAGACCCATTGCTAGGCATCTACCAAAAATAAATAAACCCTGATGCCCATTGCTAGGCATCTGCCAAAAATAAATAAATGTCCAGTAACCTGCTTTAAAAAATCCCCAAAACATGTTCAAGGAAATTCACTGAGTCTGCCTCTTGGTCCTATTTTTTCTTCAGGTCTATACCACATCCTTTCTCTTTACCTTTCCCCTTGCCTATAGATTCGACTTTTCTTCTAGGACTTGGTAGGAGAATAACCATCCATGAAATGGATTTCATCACAGAAATTAAGAGGCCTGCCTGTAGGATAGTGGGTCATCCCTGTACTTGACCCCTTTAAAATTCTCCCCACTGCAGGACATAGTTGACCCCCCCCCCCAAAAAAAAAAAGTAGAAACCAAGTCTCCTAGTGCGGGTGAACTTAAAATAACAGTAACGGCTTGGCATGAGGTACCGGTTTGCCTGTTTTGTGTGATAAAAGCAAGGTTACCTAATGGGGCTTGGGGAGACCTTCTTGAATTGCGCTCCAGAGGACAGAGATCTGATCCCCTGGAGAAAATGTCTGCTTTGCAGGGTAGATGGTATGCCATTATACCCTGCTAGATCCCTCCCCCCGCCAAACCATGCCCTCCTCAAACTTCATGCCCAAATCTCCAGGAATTTCCCAGCCTGGAACTGGCAACCCTAAATGATAGACCAATGTGGTGGGTACAAGGACTACTTTTCTGGATACATATATGTGTGTGTGCTGGCATATGCATGAAGAAGTATGCAGTACCTCAACATGATGGGCCTCTCCTTTCCCGAATCTAATTTAATGGAATCCTGGCCTATATTTGTGTGGTGGTTTCTGTTCTCTTGTGAAACTATTAGGGAGTATAGAGAGGAACCTGAGGCTCAAGTGAATGTCCATGCTACCCATTTAAGGACATTAAACAGAAAACCATTCAGGACCCCTCACCTTACTGAACATTGGGGAGGGGGCAGCGTAGAGGTGATTGACGAGACCAGAGGAAAAGTGGCTGGGAAAATCTGTTCCCTTGTCGCTGGATGCAGTAAAGGCCTCTGGGTTGTGGCCTAGCGGCCCTGCCCATAACACATTGATCGAGATAGCTGAATTCTTCTGAGGACATTAGTGAAGGTTGCAGCAAAGAGGACATACAGTTTTACTCAGACCACTCTCTTCTCACCAACTGTGTGTGTGTTTATAAAGGGCAAATGTTGCCTTTTGCCAATATAAGCAACAACAGTCTGTGGCCGGCCTCAACAGGAACACCAGGAGTCAGACTAGAACTGCCGTATCTTCTTGGTGCAATGCAGGCCTCAAGGTCCACACATGTTATTTCCTGTTTCCATCTCTTCTGTGGTAAATC
The DNA here is from genome assembly GCA_029375565.1 of Gekko gecko. Lineage (NCBI taxonomy): Eukaryota > Metazoa > Chordata > Lepidosauria > Squamata > Gekkonidae > Gekko > Gekko gecko. The sequence continues at coordinate 165,245,346 of JAPDNY010000004.1, read as the reverse complement.
TGTGTGGTTAGTGAGGCGACGTTCTGTGTGTGATTAACTAACTGAGCACCTGTTCACTTTTCTTTTTTAATAGTTTCCCCAAATGTTCCCTGTTTTTTCCACCCTACTGAGTGGAGCACTTCACATCCTGAGCAGAATATTCATCTTCTGTCTTCTTGTATATCCCCACATTGAGACTGTGCCTGTGCAGGCCGGCCACAGACATTTTTTTTTCTAGTTAGAAACTCCAGAGAGGGGGTGCCCCGTCCCTTTCAGAGCTAGCACATGCCAACATGTCACGTGCTCTAAAGGTGGGTCACCCATTCCCTCTGTTCCATTTTCTCTACTGCAAGGATAGGAAGCTTTCTGTATTGTTCATCAATTCAACAAAAATAGATTCCTCTTACTTCAAGACTGGTCTTTTCGCCTTCAGAAGTCTATTATTGGAGACAGTCCTGATTGTGAGACAGACTCTACTGGGCTGTTGTGCTTGTAGTCCCTTGTTATGGCATCCAAGGCATAAGAAATGTTCCAAATACGGAACTAAAATGATGCACAGTGACGAGCATGAGCTCTGCCTTTTATGCTTGGGAGAAGCCCACAATGTTGGATTTTGCCCAATTTGTTAATGCTTCACCCCCAAAGCCCAGTCAGATAGGGCTTTTAGGCTGAAAGCCATGCTGTGGGAGAAGGCTTTGTCCTCCTCAGTTCCACCCAAAGTGACATCACATTTGGGTCCGACTACCTCGGGTCTTATCCTTCCAGCTCCAACCACTGATACCCATTCGGGTCCACCTGTCCGTTCGTTTCCATGGGTCTGACTATCAAGACAGCTCTGATCCCCCCAAAGAGGGCCACTTCTGACAGAACCCTGATCGCAGTCACCCTGACCTGGATAGCCCAAGCAAGCCCAATCTCGTCAGATCTCAGAAGCTAAGCAGGGCCGACCCTGGCAAACATTTGGATGGGAGACCAGGATTGGGAGACAGAGGCAGGCTATCAAACCACTTAACTGAACGTCCTCCATGCCCCAATAGAAGTCACCAGAAGTCTCCATGACTTCCAGGCACGGGCACACACATGCACACACACACAACAGATACAGACACAAAAATGCAAAAAAAAACCCACCCAAACCCCAATTGCAGTCCGAATCTCCTGTGAAAAAAACATAAAAATTCAAAACACACAGAGAAAACCGAACCAGTGTCAAAGTTGGTGCATCCTATGCCTTCTAAGGAACTGGACCAGGAAGCTGCCCTGGCTCCCCCATGAACCCCATCACCTCACCTGGGCTCATCCCTGCAGGACAGCTAGTTCCGTCAGAGCCTAGACCTCCCTTAGCCTGACAGCCAGTGGGTCCTCCCTGGCATTCTTACTAGATGACACCGTCCTACTTGAGCAGATGGGCAGGACATTATCCTCAGATCTGGAAGGACTATGACCCAAGTGCAGGGGGATGCATCAAGACCCACCCCATGCTGGGTCCCTCCCTATTTCTATATCATGAACCAGAGGAAGAGGCCTCTGCAGCATCTCTTTGTAGTTTCAAAAGTACTTCAGAACTGTCACCTGATGATACAGTAGGCGATCCAACATTAGAATCACCTAGTGAAGACCTCCATCTCTACAGAGAATACATGGTAAGAATGGCAAAGGCACTCAAAATCAATGTATCAACTTCAGACAATCGCCCGAAGGACAGGATTCTAAGTAGACTCTATTTCGACACACTGGGAATAATAGTTTTCCTAACATTAGAAGAAGAAGGGGACGGCAAAGGATGAGATGGTTAGACAGTGTCATCGATGCAATGAACATGAAATTGAGCAAACGTCAGTGGACAGCAGAATACAGAAGGGTGTCAGAAAATGCCTTTGATGTTTCTCACTGAATCCATTGTTTTGTGTTCCCTACCCTGCTTTGCGCTTGCGTAGCTATGCAGGCAGAAACGTGGGAGCTTCTTCTCTGCCACTTCACCTTATCACGGTGGCCTTGAATGTAGGCTTTGGACTATTCTTGTTTTACTGAGAATTTTCCAGTCCTGGGAAGGCAAGGGGAGGGGGGGAGTAGTCTCCCGTTCATGAAGTATTTCTCCCGCCGGGAGTTCCCGCGCGAGTGCTCAAATTTCATTTGCTAGGCGCTTGTTTGCATCACACTATAAGCTAGCTTGCTTTGCTTCGCCCCCCATTCCTGACAATGACCTCCTACTGTGGGTTTTAGCAAGATAGTCCAATAAAACCTTTCTTTGTGCAAGAATGACTGGATCTACTTGTTTTTAAACCTGACAAAGGGCCTGGCGTGATCTGGTCCATGGGGTCACGAAGAGTCAGACTCGACTGTGCGACTGAACAACAAAAATATTATAAAGCCTGTCCAATATGGCAAAAACTGTCCTCAATCCAGGCTGCACCTCATAAGACTGAGAATTTATATAGAATAAAACAAGAATCATGCAAGTTTTTGACCACACATTCGCCACCATCCCCGTTGGTCATGGAGGACATGCAGGACATGTGGGAGCATCAGCAACCTGGTTCGTCCCCATTAGACAGAGAAAATCACTGTCTAGACACATTGGGATGGAAGATTTATCCTTCATCTGCACTTAACTTTCGAATTGATAATTATCAAGTGGTTATGAGGGGATACCAACTTTTCCTTTGGGGGAAACCTGATGAATGTCAACCATTGGCTAAACTCAGGCTGTCATGGCAAGAGAGCAACATGGGTAAGCATGCTGCAGACATATTGACCAGATCGATGGTTTTGGCTATAATTTTCCAAATACGCTCATGGCTGCACAACACTGCCCTCCCTTGTGAGACCTGTTGTAACATGGAGGATCTTCCCTTTGAGGGATCGACTCTCTTCGCAATCCACAGATGAGTTTCTCTCAACTATGAAGGAAAAACGGCAGACAGCCAAATCATTGAGTGTCTTCTCCTCCATTCCAATCAAAGGCATTGTTTTGCCCAGAAACAAAATGGTTTCGCTATCCCATTTTACAGGGGTCAGAGGCAACATCATCAGCCTTCATTTGCGTATCCTCAGTTCCAGTTCCAGATAGCCCCCTTCCCAAAGAGAAAGTGCACTCTGGGGCTGAGGTCTTCTCAGCGACAGCCTCAGAGGGACCAGGGCCAACACACAACAAGGTTCTGACTAACCATTCCTATAGTTAATGTTGCTTCCAGCTTTCAGGATAGGCTGGCACAGAGGTCTGGAGAGACATTACCTCAGACAATTGGGTCCTGTCTATTATACAGGAAGGCTATAGGTTAGAATTTTTATCCAAACCTCCATGCTACCTGGCTTCTACCACAGTTGATCCCTACCTAGAACTTCATCTACAGTTAGGCAAGCTTCTTAGGAAGGGAGTAGTAGAACAGGCCCCAGGTGGTCTTAACTCCCAGGGTTTTACTTGAATATTTAATAAAAAGGGTGGCAGGTGCAGGATCATTTTTGGATCTCAGAAAATTAAAACAAATTCTTTAAAATTTCAAAACTCAGAATGGTCTTGCTTTCTTCCATGATCAGACTCCTTACCCCGGGTGTGTGGTTCCAGGTCCTTGATCTAAAGGATGCCTGTTTTCATATTTCAATCCATCAATCACACAGGAAGTTTTTGTGATTCTGATAAGATTCCAAAGTATTCTAGTACACCTCTCTTTTGTTTGGTCTAGCCACAGCTCCTAGGGTTTTCACCGAGTGTACAGAGGTAGTGGTAGTGCATTTGCACATGCAAGGATGCTCTATTTTTCCATAACTAGATGATTGGCTTATTGTGGCCCCCAGTAGGGACTTATTAAAGAACCAGGTTCCCCTCATCATATCCACCTGTTATAGGTTGGGGCCAATGTTCCCTCTAAGCTGTGGAATCTTGTGAGCAGAAATTCTACTTTGTGAGCTACTGGCATTAAAGTTGTGAGTGAGCACATTAGCTACTACATAAATTAGTTTGCTTTGGAGCCATCCTTCCTGAGCCAAGACAAAAATGTGTCAGCCAAAGGCTAAAAAACTGTGAGCTAGCTCACACTAACTCAGCTTAGAAGGAACACTGGTTGGGGCTCATGGTAAATTGGGAGAAGTTGCACCTTGAACCATCTCAGCAGGTACAAGGCCTCCCTAGACACTACAGTAGGGAAAGTAATGCCCTTTTATTTGTCCATTGTCGTCTGTTCTAGAATACCTCCTTTTTCTAGCACAAGAAGGTTTGGCAGTGTGTTCAGTTAAGACCCACATAGCAGCTATTATTGTGTTTCATAAAGAGATATCAGGGACTACTATGTTTGCTCACAAATTAGCTCAGCATTTTCTAAAGGGGCTATCAAATGTTTTCCCCCCACCCCCCCTATAGTCCCACAGTGGTTTTTACCATTAGTATTAGCTAAGTTGATGAATCCACCTTTCGAACCTCTAGCCCCCTGCTCCTTAGTGTTCCTCAAGGAAGGTAGTGTTCTTAGTGGCTATTACTTCAGCCAGGAGGGTCAGCGAACCAGCAGCTCTAAGGATAGATCCATCGTTTCTTAAGGTATTTAGAGATTGGGATGTTGTGTGCCTGAGTCTGGACTTCCTACCTAAAGTGTTATCGAAATTCTATCTAGCACAAGAAGTAATCCTGCCGGTATTTTCCCCAACTCCAAGCTCAGAAGCAGAGAAGGCTCTGCATACCCTTGATGTCATGAGGGCCCTCTTTTGCTACTTAGAAAGAACCAAGCCATTTCAAAAAGGCAAAACATTATTTATTTGTTATCGGGGTCCCAAGAAGGGAAAAGCGGCCTCATCCCAGTTGATATCCAGATGGGTGGTAGCAGCCATCTGTTCCTACTATAAGACACCCAGGAAACTGTGCCCACTTGATGTGAAGGCACATTCCACATGAGCACAGGGATCAGCGGCTGCATTTCATCAATGGGTTCCCCTTCTGGACGTCTACAAAGCAGCAACCTGCTCGACAGAGGAGATGTTTGTTAAACAACATGCCCTAGATCAGAGGTGTCAAATTCATTTGTTACAAGGGCCGGATCTGAGATAAATGTCACTTTGTCGGGCTGGGCCATATGTGCCATAAAGCATAATGCCAGGTACTGGAGATAGAAACTGTATAAAGGACAGCAGCTGGTAAGCTCCGAGTTGGTGTACCCTCGCTGCATGGCCCCATGGGCTGGGAAGGGAGTGCAGAGGAAAACCCATCTGGGCAGACTGGAGAGGCAGCTGGGGAGATGCTCCCATGACGCTTGACTGCTGCAGATGAGGTTGTTCTGCTGTGCTCTGCTGTGTTCTGCTGTGCACAATGGAGTGGCTCTGCCCATTCACCTCTCCCCCAGCACTTTCTCCCTTGAATCAGTTGCTCGCAGGCCGCATAAAAGCCCTGATTGGGCTGCATCCAGCCCCCCAGGCCTTATGTTTGACACCCCTTCCCTAGATCATCAGGTGAGAAAGGAGGCAGACGTGGGCAAGGTTCTTCTACAGGCGTTGCTCCAGTGAGAGACTCATTCCTTCTCCTCTGGTGAGTACCTTGCTAATGATCCCAATGTGGGGCTGCATGAGAAGATGGAGTTGGACTTGCCTGTAACTGTTGTTCATTGACATCTTCTGCGCAGACACGCATTCCCTCCTTCCTACTCTACCGTGAGCTCTCATAGGACCGTTTATGCAAAAGAGAGAGAGAGGGAGAAGAGGGCTTATGGTGGCTTGGCGGGAACTGAGGGAAGGGGGCAACCTGCCTTCAGAGCACATGACACGTTGGGCAGGAATGATTCACGTGTGCTGGCTTCAAAAGGGGCGGAGCCAGGCCCATAGCTACAGTGGGGCATCTCAGGGCTGGGCCCCCTGACTTATTGGCAAGGCCCCACGACTTCCCATCCCCAAGTGGTGGGAGGAGCCAGGTATTCCTTTAATTCAATTAGCCAGTGCCCCTTAAGAAATTTAAATGCCCCTCCAACTTTAAAAAATCGCAGCTACAGGCCTGGGCAGGGCACCCCTTCTTTGGCGTTTCTAAGCAGGCACAGTCCTAATGTGTGTCTGCACAGAAGACGTCGATGAACAACAGTTACAGGCAAGTGCAACTCTGTTAAACTGTTGTGATCTTAAAATGGGCAATGGACCCTACGCGGCTCCAGATCGCTGCTGAGCGGGGCCTCCTGGGTTAACGAGCGGCCGCTCATGCACGCAGCTTAGAGGGAACCCTGTGCCCCCCGGCATCAAGTCATTTTGTAAAAGAAAGCTGGTATTTTACTAACTCCATCAGTGCCCCCCCTCCCCACACAAACGAGGAGGACAGAATGACTTTCTCATATTGATATTCCAGCTCCATTAGTTTATTGGTATGCATTTTTTTTTGAAGGAGGAGAGTGCTTCAGTTTATTATTGCTAGCATTTCCATTTATTATTGCAGTTAGTTTTGATAAACACAGAAGATTGCAAGAGGTTGTATATTATTGATTGGTAGAATTACGCTGCAAAGCTATAAAGGAGCGAGTTGAGGAATTAATTTAATTACAGGCCCTACCTCTGCCTAGTTCAGTTGTCTCTCTGTGAAGGTTAAAGGGTATTCCGCAAATGAACTGATAAACGGAGTTTACAAAGCTCTCTCCCCTACACTTTGTCATGGTCTGTCTTATTATATGACAATAATAAAACCCATTATCGCCTTTGTTTCAGTCATAATTGTGTTGTGTTGCTGTATGCATTTTTTCCCCCTACTGTCTCCATCTTATAATTTGCTCTGTAAAGGCATACATAAATATGGTAAACAAATTAAGCTCTTAAAAATAAATTAATTTACTGCATGGCTCTATTCAAATCTTATATGCTCACTGGATTTCATTTTAATGAAGCTCTTCAGAAGATGAGGCACGGCATGCTGAACAGTACAATTATTTATTCCCTGAAACAGTGACATACATTTTGTTTGCTTTTTATGTGTAATCTATGCACAGAGTTTGCTTAAACCTGTAGAAAGATAGTTTGTGGGCTTCTAGACATCACACGATAACCTGTAGAGATCCTGGAGACAGACACACTATCAAGTGCCAAAGCTGTTAAGTCATCTGTCAGTATTTTTAACTTGTGTGGGGGGGAAACATTCTGTAAAATGCATCTGTTCCAATACTTTCTTTCCTTGACCTTCTTGAGACATGCCTTCCTCTACACTAATAGCTGAGAGCCAACGTGTAAGAGCGGCAGACTCTAATCTGGGGAACTGAGTTTGATTCCCCACTCCTTCTCTGTATGAAGCCTGCTGGGTGACCTTGGGCAAGCCACAGCTCTCTGAGAACTCTCTCAGCCCCACCTACCTCACAGGGCGCCTGTCGCGAGGAGAGGAAGGGAATATGATTGTGAGCCGCTCTGAAATTCTTTAAAGTAGAGAAAAGTGGGGTATTAAAACCTACTGTTCTAAAGGTTGCAGCTGTAAGAGCACTTTTATGGGAGTAAGCCCCAGTGAATAAAATGTGGCTTACTTTTGAGTTGACCTGTTTAGGATTCCTCCAATGCTCCCTCCGAGCTCTGGAGTCTTGTGAGCAAAAATTCTACTTTGTGAGCTACTGGCATTAAAGTTGTGAGCGAGCGATTTGGCGACTGCATAAATTAGTTTGCTCTGGAGCCATCCTTCCTGAGCGAAGACAAAAATGTATGTAAAGGTAAAGGCTCCCTTGCTCGAAAGCCAGTTGAATCCGACTCTAGGGTTGCGGTGCTCATCTCCGTTTCAAAGCCGAAGAGCCAGCGCTGTCCGAAGACGTTTCCATGGTCATGTGGCCAGCATGACTAAACACCAAGGCGCACGGAACACTGTTACCTTCCCACTGAAGTGGTACCTATTTATCTACTTGCAATTTCTTGCTTTCAAACTGCTAGGTTGGCAGGAGCTGGAACTAGAGACGGGAGCTCACTCCGTCTTGCGGCACCCAGGTCTTGAACTGCCAAACTACTGACCTTCCACAGCCTGCAGTTCAGCGTCTTAGCCACTTGAGCCACCGCAGCTCCATAAAAAAAAATGTATGAGCTGGAGGCTAAAAAACTGTGAGCTAGCTCACACTAACTCACCTTAGAGGGAACGCTGTCTGTGACCTGGTTTCTGCATTTGTTCATTCATAACTCACAGGGTCACATCATAGTAAAATATTTTTGATCCCATTAGCTCTGTGTGTGACCGGAGAATGTGGCCACTGGTTTACATTTCGCACTATTTCCAAATGCACCTCCGGTTCGGATTCAGAACCGTATAATGCAAGGTTGGTTTGTATTGTATTCCTTGGAATAAACAATTCTGTTTATTACCAGGAGTTTCCTTGAAGGGGTGTACCATTTCCCACCCTTTCATGTTCACAATGAACGTAAAATTTGGATCTGCTCCATAATCCTGAGCAGATTATGTGTTTCTTGATTCTGTAGGGATGCTCCATCATTTAATACTTTGCCATACCATATACCTGAATATACTCATCTCTACTTTGTTCACAGTCCTCTTGTGATGGACAGCTTACAGCTCAAGTGTTTGCCCAGTGGTTTGGGGATGGAAGGATGGTATACCCATTGTTTGAGTTACTTGCTTCTGGTTATACAGTTTTATGAAATGGGTATAGAATAAAGCTTGCTTTGGTAACTAGGGGTAGACCAGACTCCAGGGTCTACTCTTAACAAAAAATAACAACCCTTTATATTTTAAAGGGACTAGGAAATGGCGAACAGCTATTCTGATACCCGAAAACTGGGTACCAAAAACAAACACCTGAATCAGAATCTTGAATTGGCAAGGGTACCCCTGAAATTCAGGAAAATGAAACATGTACCCTACTGGTCATCAAGGTCCAAATGACCTGCCACCTCTATCGGTAACTGTCAACATTAGAAGCTTGTGTTAAGTAGTATTGTTTTCACATTGGATTTTTATTATTATTTTGATGATGTGCAGGAACGAGTTCCGGACAGCCCTTCTCCTGCTCCTTCCCTTGAAGAGGGCCGAAGGCCCGGAAGCCACCCGTCCTCCCATCGTAGCAGCAGCGTCTCCAGCTCCCCGGCCCGAACTGAAAGTTCCTCAGACAGAATCCGTAGGTCACAATGAATTTTCTGATCTTTTTTCCCCCCACTTACCATTTACAATGACTTGTCTACTAAACTGATCTCAAAGATCGGGACCTGTGTGGTGGTGTTGTTAGTGTTAACCCAGGTTCACATCTTCCCTCTGCTGTGAAAGTTTGCTGGGTGACCTTGGGCTGCTCACCCCTCTCAGCCTAACCCTCTTTACAGAGTTGTTATTAGATCAAGACAGACAGCCATGTTAGTCTGTTCACAGCAGTAGAAAAGAGCAAGAGTCCAGTAGCATCTTAAAGACTAACAAAATTTGTGGCAGGTTAGGAACTTTCAGGAGTCACTGCTCACTTCTTCAGATCGACGTGCACTGCAAATTTTGTTAGTCCTTCAGGTTGTTATTTGTGAGGATAAAACGGGGGAGGAGGAGATGAGAACGTTGTAAGCCACTCCAGGTCCCAACTGGGGATGGGGATGAACCAGGAAAATGGTGGTTTGTTTCGGTTTGGGGACACACACGAACCACGAACCTATACGGACCTTTCTGTTTACATAACCGGTTTGTTTGATGAGGTTTCTGATGCAGTAAAATGCCCCCCTCCCGTGGGCTAGAGACGCCAAACCCGCAGCAAGTCTCCAGCTGACTCTCCTCTATCTGCCCTCCCAGGTTGGTGAGGACTGGATTTTGGGGGGGCTGAGTTAAAGCCCCCTCCCAAAGCAGGTGTCCCCGGGAAAGTGCTGTTTGGGGAGATCACAGCGACGGGTTCAGGAGGGTGTGGAACAGACCCCTTGCAAGCTAGAGGCATCAAACTAGCGGATGTGTTCAGAAATAAGTCTTGGGGGGGCATGTTCTGGCAAGACAACCAGCAGCTATGTCCCTCTGCCCAGTGTGAGCAGAGAGAGACAGGTGCCTCAGAGCCCTGAGTCCACTCTTCCTCATACAATCCCAGCCAGCCAGAGCTAGTCACAAAGCCCGGGGGGGGCGTGTCCTCAGCCGAGGAACCAATGAAGCTAAGTCCCTCTGCTCAGTGTGAACAGAAGGACAGGTGCCTCAGAGCCCTGGGTAATGAACGTCTAGGTCATGTTGGAGTCATATAGGCACATCACTGAAATGGCAAGTGTTCCTCCCTTTTTTAACCCCCCCCCCCAATCGGTCAGCTGATTGGTAGTGGAGAAGGGGGGCCTGGCAGTGGGGTCTGGCATGCCTTCCTTTGGCTATACTTGGCCTGAAAACAAGTTTAGCCTTACTTGCAATTCCATTCTAAGCAGAGGTAAACCCTTCTAAGTCCATTCCTTTAGATAGCACTTTTAATTGTATTCCAGTGTGTTGTCTTGCTGGCACTAAAATCTAGGCAAAGGTGTTTATTTTTTTTCCTTTCTATGGGAGCAGGAACAGAAAATGCAAATTTGGAACTCATAGTATATATTACAACATGGTAGCTGGATGTATTGAACACCATCTGTGCATTTTCATGTTATTGGCATTATGTACAGAGAGTAGTCTCTATTTTAGGCTTAATTATAGGAGTTGTGAATCAGAGCACTGAAAATAAGGGCTAGGTCCCACTTACATTTATATCACTTATTTCCTTATCTCTTGACAAATGGCTTTTAAGCAAATGGCCTGGCTATTAAAAACAGTTCCATACTTAGTATGTGTTCTGTGTTGGCTCATTCACACATGTGGTTATATAAACACAGCAACAATGTCCCTGTCTGTAAATCCTTTTGTGGTTTTCATTGAAGCTGTGAATAAAAAACAGTATTTCATTCATTTGATATGCTAAGGTCTTCAAAATCTTTGCTAAATTTTAGAACTTGAAAAATAGTCAAATGCAAAATGTTATCTTCTTAGGGCTTCTGCATTTGGTATCTCATGGGGTCTATGTTCCTCCGAGACTTTCTGGTCTCATCTTATAAAAATGATTTCGGGGTCTACAATTTCATATTTCATTTAAATCAAAATGAGTTTATGGGTGTAGGAAATAGATGCAGTTATCCTGGATTTGGAAAACAGCTACATTTCTCCTATGTAGTATTTTGTAAACCTTACAGCAGCATTCATGTTGTGTATATATGTGAGTGTACCATCCTCTCAGAGATTTATGGGGTCTTTAAAAAGGCATTTTAAGTGTTTGGCTCAAGAATCTAGCAGTGGAATCTATAAACCTAATAGTGATGTGTGGCCCTCATCTGTGGATATCTAACAGATTGGGGTCACACCAACACTGAACAGATTTTCTGGGCTCAAAGGTGCATAGTGGGGCCAGAACCCACAATGGGGGGAGATGGGATCCCCCCCTTGAGTCTTGTGCCCCCCTTGTCTTATCTTTCCGTGACCAAGAAATCCAACTGCTAGTGTAATGTGGTGATGAGAGAGCTGGACTTAGGGAAGACTCAAATTTGAATCTGTACTCATCTGTGGAACTCATCAGGTGGCTTTGGGACTCTTGCTGTCTCTCAGCCCTGCCTAACTGTGAAGAGCAACATTATATGCCATAGGTTGTAACAGTTTTCCCCTGGGTACTGCTCTGGCTTTGTCGTTCTGTTTCCTGACTATATCCAGTGAGTCTTGTAATTCCAAAAAAAAATGTCTGTTGTAGATTTATTCAGAAAACCAAGCCAGAACAGTACCCAGAGATAACCTGCTCCAGGATAGGCCCAAATGAAACCAGGGCCGCTAATGAACCAAGATGCTAATTTTGTTCCTATATATATTCAACACAATCACTGGCCCTAAGAACACTATTTGTTCCATCTTCGGTTCATTCACTTGTTTGCCTTCCAGTGTTAGATATGTCACCAAGTGGCAGCAATGCCCTTCTAGCCTCTAGGGTGGACAATGGGCAAGTCTGTATGCAAAGAATAATTGTACACAAATTTGACATTTAAAAACCACAGTATTCAGGAATCAGTGGGACAACATTTTAATCTTCCAGGACATGACATTGCTGCCCTCAAAGTGGAAGTTCTGCTATTGAGAAGCTTCAAAGGGAGATTACAATGTGAGATTGCAGAACTAGAATTCATCTGCAAGTTCAGCACAAGGGACGCCTCAGGGATGATTCTTATTTTACCTCTATACTTATTTCCTTACTCTAATCAAGCTAGTTATGTTTCGCATTGTACCTCTGCATCTTAATTCCAATTGGCCCTTCTTGGTAACACCCCTCCCACCTTCTGATCTGGATTTATGGCTGATGGATTTTCATACCTCTGTGTATCTGGCAAAAGGGAGGTTTGACTCATGTAAACTTATACTCTGATCCTTAAGGTGTTACTGGACTCAAATTCAGTTTGAGATGAGGGTATATCTGTTTTCTTCCACAGTTTGCTTCCTTATTTTCTCGTCATATAAAGTAGCTCAGGAAGCAGTACGAATTCTACTTTTCATCTTCTTTAAAAGGAATTGATAAAAACAAACTCCACTGATTCTCAAAACACTAGTATGTAGCTTGATGTGAGGACTGGAATGGTCATAGGGGAAAACTCAGGTGAGCAAGCCATTAAAAAATAATCTGCTGTTTTTAAATAGCATACTGCTTGCCACCAATTTTTTTGAAGATGCCCACTGTTCTGTGTGGGCATTTATTTTGTACTTGACTCTCCAATCTCGTGGAATTTATGGACAGTGAGGTAATAAGAATATGCTCGTGTTACTTACTGGGCACACCAGTCGCTTTCCAGGCCTGCCTAAAATAAATCGGGTGCAATTTTGAAACAGGGCCCCTGCACACTGGTGTGATCTATGCATAAACTTTAGTGTTAGAGATCACAAGAATTAGGCCTATGGATATGGGGGTCTGCATGCACAGACACTGTTCCACCAAGTTATATATAACATGTGGATGGCAAGGTAACCTAGCAATGAGAAGGTAAGTCCCATGAACAGGTGTAACCCCATTCTCCCATAGTTAGAATCCACAGACTTGGAGTATTACATGAAGTCCTCAGTGACTTCATCACACTGGCAAATGCTAGCTTGTTTGACATCAATAATGTGGAATTTACCTGCATTAATATATTATTTTTGGCTTCTTCTGTGTTATCGTGCTAGCAGCTGTCCATCAGAATGGACTATCCATGAACCAGATGTTGATGGGTTTATCGCCGAACGTTCTACCTGGTCCAAAAGAAGGCGATTTGGCTGGCCATGAGGGTGGTCATGACTCAAAAAGAATGCACATGGAAAAAGGTACAGGATTACTTTATGTTCCCATCGTACTGCTTAAAAGAAGCTAATATTGTATCCCTAGTGCTGGTCAACAAGCAATGCCAATCTTGGTGCTATTGATGATGTACCCGTGACGGCCTTTAGTGGAGACAGAAAAACAGTTTCTTGGCCTTACGACAAGATAATATTTATTCATCTGTGTATGTGTGTATGCATGCATGCATACTCGTGTGATGCATTGATTATTCTAATCACACGGAAAAGAATTAAATGGTAAGAATCATTTTAATAATGGTGTTCAAAAGAGGAACAAATTGATTAAAATCGCACAGTGAGAAAGCAGATATGAAAATGGTAGCCCTTATCTGTCCCGCTTCTAAGATGCCCGTTCTTGGAAACAGCGTTTTAGAGAGAAATTATTTTATATAATTGCTGTGTGTCTGTAGTTGATCAAAGAAACAGTCACTTAAAGTCAACCACTATGAGATAACTGTTGACGGGGACATGTGAATGGGAGGCTGAGGGGCTTAAATTGCTTAGCTCCAGCAACTCTTAATAGTGTAAAATGAGACTGGCGGATATCATGTAATTTATTTTAAATTTAATCAGCCATCTGACTGAAAATGTATGAGCCAGATTAATGTCTATTAGTATTTCTATTGATTATTTTGCCATCTTCTCATTTGGTTGATACAGACTTGTTACGGACTTCCCTTCTGCGTAGGAAACATTAACCAGCGTCTCTCCCCCCCAACTTCAATTACAGAAATACAGTTGAGGCAGGCTATAATTTTGATTCTATTTTATTTTTTGCACAGATGATTTGTACACTTTAAGCTACCTCTGTGGGACAGTGAGATAATGAGATAATAGAAGTTCAGCTCAAAAAAGGCAACAGCTTGGTGGCAAAGCAAGACGGGGCCATAACAGGAAGCCCGGCAGTACATCTGTACGGAACTGCCATAGCTGTAAAGATCTGAAAAGGGGACATATTTGGTGGTATAGTTTAATAGATATGAAAAAGGTTCCCAGCTCTGTCTTATGCTCAACTACTGTGAGATGTGGAAGGCAAATTAAAATCTGGACACTTCCATTCTGGACAGGTGGCATCTTTAATAAGATTACACTAAAAATTAATGGGAACAACATTTCTTTTATTCAAATCATTAATTTTGGTTCATTGCACACACAACCTGTTTATGGCTTCTCGCGCGCCCCCCACTTAGACCCTGCAAATGGCATCCATGCCGATGGTACAGTGTGCCCGAATAGGCTTGTGTGCAGTACTGGGAAAATGTTTTGTCTCTCAGTCCATCCTCGTTTTATGGAGATAAAAATGAACTTCACCTTGTTAAGCCCAGTAGGCTTCTGGTAAAATAGTTGCACATCTTATATGGTGTCTGTTTGGAATAAAGTGGAACTTTGTGGAGGGCCTGGAAAGTGGATCTCGTTACAATTACGAGCTTATCTAATCTGTGAGATCAGTTCCTGTCGAAACTGTTGGGTCCCCGTCTGTCCACCCCCCACCCCCCGCCGAAGACAGACATTGTTTAGAGCATCGCCTTCTTTTGTCCCCCTTTTCCTTCCTTCTCCCTCTGTCTCTGCCTATTGAATTGGTTGTAAATATTCATGGGTTATCTAGATTTATAGGGTATACTAAATTAAAAATTGTTTTCTGTCATGACTACATTTATCATATCTCCGGAGCCATCCCTGCAACTTTTAGGGCAAGCTTTACGCGTATTAAAAACAAGCGGTTCCACTTACAGATATTTGCGGAGATAGTAATTATCTGTTTGCATCATTATGGACCCACGGTTCAGATATGCAATTTTGTTTCTGACCACCTTTAATCATTCAGAATCATTAATCATTATTACAGGTGGGGAAATGAATGCAAACCAAATGGGTTCAGGCATTTTTATTCTTAGGTTGGGAAATGCCTTGTCTGCATCACTTGCCTATTTTTTTAAAAAAAAATCTGAATTTTTGAACATTAGTCATTAAGCATTTGTGCATAACTCTGTTTTCTTCCAAGACACATTTGTGCTAATCCATCAATTGGAGCTGGAATGACTTTTAATAATTACTTGTGTGAGTTGCTGGGAAAGCTCCGCCTCCTCGAGCCACCCCCGGCTCCCCCTTCTGTCTTTTAATTCAAGTCCCCCTTAAGAAGAACATTCATTTCAGGATATGTGGTGTGTTTAAAAGTTAAAGCAATGGGCATATTAATTGATTTAGGAGTTGGTACCAAAGGAGGGGAAAGGTACCGTAGGCACATGTGAATGTAGCAAAATTTTGGAGAGTTTGGAGTAGATTGGTTTTTAATAAATTTTTTAAAACCATCTAAAAATCTTATTGCAGCCGGCCAGATTGAATAAGAAATGCCTGTGGATATTTAATCATTAAACGTTTTTTGTCCAGAATATTATTTGCTACAGTTGATCCTTGGTTAATTAATTCTACTGTGATTGGATCTTAAAGACGTTCCACAATTTACAGCCTGGTCAGTCCTAGAGTCTTGGTCATACAGAAAAGGATTGCTGGAGATAGGCATTGTTCCTAGCTCCCAGTATTGAATTTTCTAGGATCAGGCAGGGTGAGGCAGTCCGTCTGAGGAGATCTGGTGGTATTTGGTGTAGTGGTTAAGTGCGTGGACTCTGCTCTGGGAGAACCGGGTTTGATTCCCCACTCCTCCACTTGCACCTGCTGATGTGACCTTGGGTCAGTCACAAGCTCTGGCACAGCTGTACTCTCAAGGACAGTTTGTGTTAGAGTTCTCTCAGCCCCACCTACCTCACAGGGTGTCTGTTGTGGGGAGGGGAAGGGAAAGGAGTTTGTAAGCCGCTCTGAGACGACTTTGGGCAGTGAAGGGCGGGGTATAAATCCAAACTCTTCTTCCTCTTCTTCCTCTTCCTCTTCCTCTTCTTCTTCTTCTTCTTCCTCTTCTTCTTCTTCCTCTTCCTCTTCCTCCTCTTCTTCTTCTTCTTCTTCTTCTTCTTCTTCTTCTTCTTCTTCTTCTTCTTCTTCTTCTTCTTCTTCTTCTTCTTCTTCTTCTCACAGGGTGTCTCTTGTGGGGAGGGGAAGGGAAAGGAGAACGTAAGCTGCTACAAAAAAAGCCCTGGCTTCATGTGTTCATAAATCATGCCATGGAGTCAGTGTAAAGATCTTGATTCTCCCTTGACCTTGCAGATCTTCTACCCATTTCCTGAGAGGGTAGGCAAGTTCCACCCATAGGTTTCGAAACGATGAATTCATGTCAACAGCCTTTGAACCACGCACGTCCTTGTACCGTTTAAGAAAAGTTACCATACTTTCCCTGTATCTCCAATGGCTGGTTCAAAGAGAAAAAACCAGTTGTTGTTGTTGTTTTTAATGAATGAAGTGGCATATTGCAAATATGTTGGTATGTTTGGCTGTAGTTCTCGTATTTCCAAGTAAGCTGCAAACAAAGGTGTAATCTGTATTTTAAATGAAATTGATTTCTTTATTTAAAACATTTGTATACCTGCCTTTCGCTGAAGCATCTCAAGGCCCAATATGGTGGCAAAAGTCTTCACAAAATGTTGAAAATAATTTTTCAACTTTGTTACTACAACATAGTTTAAGAACTGCTACAGATGTGTGTAAGTGCTAGTTCTAATGTGATTCTCCACACACACACACACACACACACCATTTTCACAGAGGTATTGTGGTTACTAAGTCATCAGATCACAAAATTCTTCTATCTGCATCTATTTATATTTTCTTGATTTAACACGAATGGTAAACAAACCCTGAATGTCACTTTTACACTTGAGACTGAACATGTTATTTGAAATGTGACCTGAAGGAGCGCTTTCAGTTTGGGGAAAAGTGTGTGATTATTTCAGTTTCAAGCAATGAAATATTCAAGCAGCCGATGTCGAAAACTAGAGAGTGCTTTTTAAATTTACAAAGCTTCTTGCATTTGTGGAAATGTAGTGTTTCATGCCAATCCGTATTAAACCTCTTATAGATCGTTAACAATGCCTTGGTTCTGATGAACTTTTTCTTAGACCTCAATTTTAAAATTCAACAGAGTTCCTTTTGTTTACAGGAAGAGAACTTGTATGTGCCTAGAGAGGCATAATAAAAATCTGCCTAGCCAAATTAAAATATGTCCTAAAGCTAAATGTAATTCTGAGTACACAAGAAGAGGAGGAAATCCTCACTGTTTTTTTTAATATATAAACATGCATACAGTTCTCCAGGCGACTTGTACCCTTGCCTAATTCTTCAATTCCTTTTTTTAAAAAAATCTCAACAATTGATTTTGCCAGTATCTCCAAGCCAGTTCAGCAAACATACCAGCAGAATCTTCTTGGGTACTTAGAATTTTATTCCGTGCTAAAGAAAACATTCATAACAGGATGACTGCAGCATTATTAAATTTGGAGATATAAGCACCTAATGCTATTTCGTTCTGAGTGCATGTTATTTTAAAATGGATATTTACGCATTTATGCCTAGTACATAGGTGCAGATCTACTGATGCCTGTGCCAAAATGGGGTGTTGACGTTTTGGCTATCAGAAACCCAGAAAGAATGTTATAGTTAAAGGGCAAACTCCATTCTTACATTCCAAATATTTATTTTTCGAGTGTGTAAGACTCCTCCCTGCTCCCTAGTTAGGTCCAATGTTCCCTCTAAGCTGTGGAGTCTTGTGAGCAAAAATTCTACTTTGCGAGCTACTGGCATTAAAGTTGTGAGTGAGCGATTCGGCTACTGCATAAATTAGTTTGCTCTGGAGCCATCCTTCCTGAGCTAAGACAAAAATGTCTGAGCCAGAGGCTAGAAAACTGTGAGCTAGCTCACACTAACTCAGCTTAGAGGGAACACTGGTTAGGTCCACTGACCGGATCCCACCTTAGGAGACTAGTGCTCCAGTCTGGGAAGCCATTCTCCAGTGATTGGAGCGTTCCGACAAATTAAGTGGTTCTTAAGGAGGCTTAGGCTGGAGGGAGACTTTGCTTTGTGGAGTGTAGGATACAGGCCATATGGTTTTGAGTGGGGTTCCTCTGGTCGTCGTCATGCAAAGTGCCATCAAGTTGCAGCCAACTTACAGTGACCCTGGAGAGATTTCAAGACTAGAGATGAACCAAGGTGGTTTGCCACTGCTTACCTCTGTGTTGCAACCCTGGATTTGTTTCATGGTCGCCCATCCAGATTCTAATCAGGGCCAACCCTGCTTAGCTTCTGGGATCTGACGAGATCAGGCTGGATAGAATGCCCAACAGCACTTGATTTAAAGGTTCAGCAGACTCAGTCGGACCCATCAGGGGCTGACTGGAAAGAGGCAAAGCCAGAGCAGAAGGTAATTTAGAGAGATAACAGGCAGCCTCTTCTGTCATTGGGTACTTTGAGCTCAAAAGCATCCTTAATTGCCCCGACCTGGATAGTCCAGGCAAGCCTGATTTCATCAAATGTCAGAAGCTAAGCAGGGCCGACCATGACACATATTTGGATGGGAGACCTGCAGAGAATATCAGGGCCGGGAGGCCAGAGCCGCTTCTCTGAACATACTCCATGCCCCAGCAAGAGTTGCCAGAGGTCGCCATGACTTCCAGGCACGGGCGTACATACACACAAGCACACACAAACACAAAAATGCAAAAATACCCCCCCCCAAAGCACCCTTAATTATTAATTAATGATTCAGAGTTCTCTTGAGGCCAATTAGTATGCCCCAGGACGCAGTTTGGAATTCTGAACCATTAAGCTAATTAATTAAACTGGAAATTTATTTGCAAAAAGCAAGACAACAGGAGAGATCAAACATCTGTAAAAAGCATCCAAGAAAAACCAAGAAGCCATCTGTGTAGGGGGAAAAGATCTTTTATTCCCAATGCATTTTGTGTATAACACTTTTTTTTTTTCCAGGGAATCCAAACTTTACAAATAAATCAAGGCCATGTAGTTCTGTTCGTCTTGTAACATCCAGTCAAAGATGGCAGGGTTATATATATATCTCCGAGACTAAATAGACAGAGGTCGAGTCCATATTTGCATTTTTAAATCAGTTTCGTGCTGCATTTGCATTTTTAAATCAGTTTCGTGCTGCTGTGACACTGCCTTTCTCTAGGTTTGACGGTGTGACCGCAGCACGAAACTGATTTAAAAATGCAAATGTAGATTTGACCTTAGAGTCATCAACAGTTT
Source organism: Gekko gecko (assembly GCA_029375565.1). Taxonomy (NCBI): domain Eukaryota; kingdom Metazoa; phylum Chordata; class Lepidosauria; order Squamata; family Gekkonidae; genus Gekko; species Gekko gecko. Next base: position 165,225,980 of record JAPDNY010000004.1, on the reverse strand, counting down.
AAATAAGTTCCTTTACATTACTTTTTGTTGAGTCAAAATGAAGACAATCATGAAATTCCATTAGATCTGTATACATTGGATTATTCCTAAACCCCTGTATTTCTGAATGAATTTCTCATTATCCCTGTCCTTTTTGACAGCCACTCAAAACAAAAAGGATTGGATCCAACCAGAATTCTCATTGGAGAAAAAGTGACACACACACACCCCCGTTTGACCTCCACCCCATACAGACTCTGCTGGGCATCAGGCCCCTGCATGGACAAAAGCCATGTGGGATAGGGGCAGTGTTCCCTCTACGCTGAGTTAGTGTGAGCTAGCTCACAGTTTTTTTTAGCCTCCAGCTCACACATTTTTGCCATAGCTCAGAAAGGATGGCTCCAGAGCAAACTAACTGATGCAGTAGCCACTCACAGCTTTAATGCCAGTGGCTCACAAAGTAGAATTTTTGCTCACAAGACTCCACAGCTTAGAGGGAGCATTGGATAGGGGCTGTAGTAAAGAGGTACAACTGGGCAAAATGGAGTGAAATAGCTGTCTGGCACAAACCCATGGGTAGCATGAGCAAGGAACTGATCTGCAGTGCCATACACAAAGGTTTTATTCTCCTTAGGAGGGTGCTGTTAGTCACACGCTAACTAAGCTCTCCACTTCCAAAAATTGGTCGTATGTAAAAAAAATGGCCTTCTTAGTGAGACTGTGGGAAAAGCAAACAATAAAAAAATAATAATTCTAAAGAAATAATACTAGTCCTGGATGAATCTAAGGCATCATTTCCTCATAGGTTTAATCCATGTGCAACTCTGAGTGTGGATTCAGAGTGAGGCTGTGGCATTTTCAGCAGTGTTAAGTTTCCTCCTGCCTGCCCTTCTATTCATCCACAGGTTTCCCCCGTTTCCACAAATGATTTTTCCCTCCCAGGAGCAAAAACACAGTTGCCCCCTCTTGTGGCGCAGCATGGGAATTCCTGGAAACAGGGAAGTCCGATGCTGTGGAGCAACAGGGGACAAACGGTATTTTTGCGCCTGGAACTGCCAAAAACATCTGTGGAAATGAAGGAAAGCAGTGGAGGAATGCAAGTGCAGGTACAGGGAAACTTGGCACTGCAGAAAACGCCTGTGCCTTTACAGAGTGACAGAAAGCCAGTGTGATGCAGCAGTTGGAAGGCTGGACATGGAGTGCCCCACCCTGTGTTCAGGCTCAGAGGGTAACCCTGGGCCAGTTGCCCTCTTTATTTCTCTCTTTCTCACCACCCTCTTAAACTATCTCACAGGGTAGTTTTGAAGATACAATGGAGAAGGGGGAGACTGTCAGCTAGGCCTCTAGCTGCCATGGAGTGTGTGTGGGGGGCTCTGGAATTTAGGTTTAGGGCAGGGCATAAATCCAGTCTCCTCCTCCTCCTCCTCCTCCTCCTCTGTGCCGCCAGTGTTTTTTTATCTTATCTTTACCTAACATGAGCGTTTGACCTTGGCGTCTAGCACCAGCTTTCTCCTGGAAAACTGGACCCGTTAGCTTTGGCGGGTTTCTACCTGTTCCATGATTGGCTCCAGGCCATCAGGGGACCCTCTTGAATTCTGTATATCTGTTTGCTTCATGCGCTCATTGCCAGTTCTAACACGAGATGTGTAAAGACAATCTGCATACTTCAGTGTTTCAATAGACTTTATTTCTTGTAAGAAAGTTGTTGGGAACTGATTGCTGCAGGAGTCTGACAGATGGATGGGATGAAAATATAATAGTTTCACCATGGTAAGATAGCCCAGGTTAGTCTGATCTCATCACATCTTGGGAGCTAAGCACGGTCAGCCCTGGCTAGTACTTGGATGGGGGACCACCAAGGAAGTTCAGGGCTGCTATGCAGATGCAGGCAATGGCTATCCACCTCTGAACACCTCTTGCTTTGTCCTGGATAGCCCAGGCTAGTCTAATCTCATCAAATCTCAGAAGCTAAGCAGAGTCGGCCCTGGTTAGTACTGGGAAGGGAGACCACCAATGAAGTCCAGGGTTGCTACGCAGAGGCAGGTGATGGCAAACCCACCTCCAAACACCTCTTGCCTTGAAAACCCTACGGGGTTGCCGTGAGTTGGCTGTGACTTGACAGCTCTTTATTCACGTGAACAAAAATGCCCTATTTCCTTTGAGCATGCATGTTTTATAGCATTTTTTTATTATCATGAAGGCTTTATGTACTACTTGGTGAGTGGACAAAACAGGTATTTGGGAGTGTGGATATACGGTACAGGAATGTATTGTTAGGAGAAGGTGTTGTGGATGACAGCCATTTTATCAGGAAGGACACATACTCAACTCCAAGGCAAGGAGCACTAATGAAACAAGTATGGGAACAATGTATACTTAATAAACATCCATAGTGGTTTTGGGGTTCCCTTCCCATTTTAGAGCACTGCCAGTATGTATATGAGGTTGGTCTTTGGTCTTCTTATGTTGCTGCTAGCATTTCTTTTAAATTTGGTACAGCACTGAGACTGTGCTTGGGCACTTGGTTGATCTCTCCAGCAACAGAGGATATTATACCCTCATGCTCCTAGAAAGTCTTTCTGCGGTACATGATTCAGTGAGATCATGAGATGTTAATGAGTTCCAAGTTCCTTTGTTATAGGTCACAGACTCTGTTTTCTCTCCTAGGATTGATTCGTTTTCTCCAAAACAGCCCCATCCTTTCACATGATATAAATAGAATTTAAAAGTTTGTGTTCGATTCAAGTTCTATGAACAGGGTAACACCTATGTCATGTCTTTATAATTTGGCAAATTATGAACTCAGGGGAACTTTCACATTAATGCTCTGGGATGCTTTGCCCTCCGCAGTCCTTGAGGGAAGATATTTAAATATTCCATTAAAAGAATGCGTATGTCCCTGTGGCAGTGGGAAAACAGAAACATTAGAACATGTTATCTTCGATTGTAACATGTATAATCAGATACGTGAAGTTTATATACTGCACAGTGCCCATACTTTCAGCCTATCCAGGGAGACATGGAGTTCTACTTCTCTCTAAAACGCTCTCTGGTAAGAGCCAGGATATAACATACAAGGTTGCTAAATATGGTTGGCTGGCATTGAAGTGTAGGAGATCTCTAACTAATAGACAGAGCAGGGGTGGCCAAACTCACTTAACGTAAGAGCCACGCAGAAGAAACACCAGATGTTTGAGAGCCGCAAGACACGAACAAATACTACACACCCATTTTTATTGGAAAACATGCAAATTCACTTTTTATTAACATTAGATGAGACTGCAAAAAATAAAAACAAAAGGCATAAAAACAGGTATTGGTAATGATATTTATTTGTCCAATTATATTTATTTGTCTAAGAGGGAGGTGAAAAGAAAGAATGAAAGAGGTGGAAAGAAAGACAGAAACAAAGAAAGCAAATAGATGGGGGAGGGAGGGGAAGGAAGGAAGGGAGACAGAAAGAGAGAGAAAGAAACAAAGAAAGCAAATGGATGGGAAGCCTGCCAGGAGCCGCACAATTTGTGTGAAAGAAGAAGAAGAAGAAGAGTTTGGACTTATACCCCGCCCTTCACTGCCCAAAGGCGTCTCAGAGCGGCTTACAAACTCCTTTCCCTTCCCCTCCCCACAACAGACACCCTGTGAGGTAGGTGGGGCTGAGAGAACTTCTGACAGAAACTGTCCTTGAGAGAACAGCTGTGCCAGAGCTTGTGACTGACCCAAGGTCACATCAGCAGGTGCAAGTGGAGGAGTGGGGAATCAAACCCGGTTCTCCCAGATTAGAGTCCGCGCACTTAACCACTATACCCGAGCAACCGTTTGGCCACCCCTGATATAGAGGGACCTCCCTAATTCTGTTATTTATAAGAATTATAACTCTGTATTTTCAACACTGAAATTTATTCTATGATTGTGATTTTTTTTTAGTATAGCGTAATGTTTTATGTATTTATGTATTTGATCTACCATTTTTGTATTATTCTTGCTGGTCTTGGACCGTAGTAATATATATATATAATAGAGTATATATGGGGGAAGAATATGTACACATTCGTAGTTTTTAGAAATAGTGGGGGACAACTGAAAAAAACCCTTTCTTTCCTCACGTACTCACCTAAAAGGAAAGAAATAACGAATTCCAGGACTTTTACAACACTTGATACCTCTGGAAACTGTCTTGTTAGTCTCTCCCGAGCTACTGAGCAGTAGAAATGGGGTTTAGCTAGCAAAACATATAAGACTAGTCATTTCCAAACTGTAATTTCTCTAGACTTTGCAATGGGAAATAACTCTTTATGCACATATGTTTTGTACTCAAATATATGCCTATAGCTTGAGAAAGTAGCATCGTATGCATAGCCCTGCTGAGTTCACTTGGGTTTCTAAAGGTTATTGCTTTTCTTGTAGTTATAGATGCCAGCCCCCAGATATAACAACTGTACTATTGTTTATATGATCAACTGATGAAAGGAATGATTGAGTTTCTTATTCTAAGCATTCCAGCATCTTCCCTACCTTCTTCGGAAGCCCTGTATATACATTATTGAATGCAGATATAATTGTGGTCTTGGATTCTGAGTTTGGTTTCCATTAATGGAAGGGATTTCCAGCAATGGAATGAGATTTTTCTGTCTATCTTTCTCCCACTACAGCCAATTGAGCTCCCCAAAATGCTTCACTAACCTCCAGGAACAGCATTTGGGGAATACTAGTGGGTTGCAGTGGGTGAAGAGAAGAAGAAAAATTGCATTCAATTGCTGGAAATGCCCTCCATTAATGGAAAATTCAGTTGGGACTTAGCCCATTTTTTTTCCTTATAATTTATCCAGGTCCTGATTTCTGGTGTTGTTTCTAAAGTGAGTGTGCAGTCACTCTCTGTTACAAACAGGATGTAGGCACATTCACGATAAAATGTGTTCAGGGCTTTAGTCTGTGGGAATCAGAGTTCTTTTTGTAGCAGGAACTCCTTTGCATATTAGGCCACACACCTCTAATGTAGCCAATCCTCCAAGAGCTTACAGAGCTCTTCTTACAGGGGCTACTGTAAACTCTTGGAGGATTGGCTACATCAGGGGTGTGTCGCCTAATATGCAAAGGAGTTCCTGCTACAAAAAGAGCCCTGGTAGGAATAATTTGATAATTGAATCACACTTGCTGTGAATTTTGTTAGATATATGAACTATGAAATTAGCTTACAGTTTTATTATTTGTAACAATCATAATTCTTTAATGAAGCTTTAATCTCAGTGAAGAACTTTGACTTCAGATGCACTGATTGAAATATATAAACAAGATCAAGGGGATTCAAGGTTTTTATACTCAAGTGCTGTTCGTGTAAGAGCCTTACGCTCATGGAATAAGAACCTCCTGGTGATCCTCAATCCAAGAGAGATCTGGCTGTCCTCAACCGGAGCTAGGGCTTTTTCAGCCCTGGCCCCCACCTGGTGGAACTCTCTGCCGGAAAACATCCATGCCCTGTGGGAGTTACTATCTTTCCGCAGGGCACGCAAAGCAGGGATGTTCCGCCAGGCCTTTGGTTGAGGACAGTGATGGGACAGTATGACATCTGCCACACTCACATACACTCCCCCCATTCCTCGTAACCCCTCCCCTCAGGAGGCTCGGGGAGCCGAATGTCTTTTTCCCCGCCATCTTAGAATGTATATTGTTTTATTTATTGACATGTTTTTAAGGTCATTTTTAAAGTTGGTTTTAAATCAAATTACTGTATTTTTCTCTGTTGTAAGTTGCCCTGAGCCCTGCTTGCAGGGAAGGGCAGCCTAGCAAATCCAATTTAATAAATAAACGTAGGCCCTGTGGTGGCTTTTCTCTGTGTTTGACTTGGAATTAAGTATCTACAAGTGGCCAGCCTCCATGAAAATCTAGACAGGTGATATTTTATTTATTTATAGCCCACCTTTCCTCGTGGGTCAAGGCAGCTTACAATAATAATTAAAAACATTCTAGGTTTAATAAAAAACCCAAATCTCTTCCCCTTCCCCCTTTAAAAGATGTCTGCTAATTGAAACCTCCTCAAAAGCCCTGACAAATAGGAAGGCCTTGCAGCACCACCTGAAGATCTCCAAGGAGCCCCTCTTCACTTCAGAGACCCTTTCCACAGAGCCAAAACCACAATGGAAAAGGCCCAGGTTGAGGTTAATGCCGGACAGGTCACCCTAAGTAGTAGGAAAGGCAACCGTTGGCTGCTAGATGAATGTAACTGGAGCACAGGGACATATGTGGAACCCAGGTTGTGAAGGACTTTAAAGGTCATAACCAGCATGGGAGTTTGACTCCTGCCTTTCTGTGGTGCAGACAGAATGCTCTCGTTCTTTTCCTCTGCTGTTCATGCAGTCACATCCTTTTGCTCCATTTGCAGACAATTACATATTCCTCAACACATTTACACTTGCCTTAATTACACATTCCTCAATTACACATCCCTCAACATGCCTTGCAGATGCCTCACATATGCCTCAACATGCCCACAGATGCCCCACATATGCCTTACTACATTTACAGACACGTGTACTCATATCAGCAGTGCATGGAAGGGTGCCATGGGGCAATTTACATTTGGTTAATCTCACAGCTACTTTTAAAGTGTTTTTAAGAGGTACGGAGAAGAGAGAAGAAAGTACATAAATGCAGGGCTATTTTTGGGCAGGAACGCACAGGAACGGAGTTCCATCTAACTCCCGAGTTGGCCACACCCAGCAGGAACTCATTAGCATAATAGACCACACCCAACAGCAGAAACTCATTAGGATTGACTACATTATGGGTGTGTGGCCTAACATGCAATGGAGTTCCTGCTACAAAAAAGCCCTGGGTTTTGACAACAAACAAGGTAAACAGAATAAGTAGCAAAAGGTGGGTGTAGCTGGATGACCACACTTCAGGGGTGTGGCCTAATATGCTAATGAGTTCTGCTGTTGGGTGTGGCCTATTATGCTAATGATTTCCTGCTGGGCTTTTTCTACAAAAAAACCCCTGCATGGAGGCATAGGTCTTGGTTGATTTGTGACAGTCTCCATCCCACAAACATGGAATAGAAAGCCTTCAGAAAGATTTAAAATTCTGTCCCTGACTAGATCTTCCATATGCAGTCCTAAACAGAGCTATACCCATTTAAATTTGTTGAAATCAATGTGCTCAGAACACTGTAACTCTGCTTAGGATTGCACTGCCAAAACCATTATTGCTTTTGGATATTAGTAGCGTATCCTAACCTGGATCAGGCTTCTCACAAAACTAAAGCTGCCTCTCTAGATGTTTCAGAAATCATCATTTTGAGGATATTTTTTTCCCCAGTGTTGTGGTTCCTTCCTAAAAGCATTTTTTTTTCTGCAACTCTCCAAGGCTTTAGATTTGTTTCAGATCCCGAATTAATTGTCTTCATCCGAAAGAAGATCTTTAGCTGCTCATCCACACAGTAACTGCCAAGTTAAGATTCAGAACCAAGATAAATACTAGTGATTAGCCTGAGCCTCGGGCTATGGTGAAATAATTTGTTCGTCCGATGCCTACTTTTCTGTCTCTCCACTGTGTAGTATCTAACTACAGAAGCCACATGCTACAGAACACAGTAGATTTCTCTGCAGTAAATGTCCACAACTTTGATGGGCATTAATGAGTTCTAATGACAAAATTTCACTGCAGAGAATCACAAAACCTAATGTGAGGATATGATAATAAATCTGGTGATACTAAGTTTTAGAACATAGGTTACATGATTTGGGGGAGGGGTGCTGGATGATTTATTAAAATTTCCCATTTCCATGTATAATACCGGGTACATGCTTGCTGTCTGAAAAGTGCTCCGTCTTATATATGCTCTCTTACTGTCCATATTTAATCACATTTATGCACACAGCTCCTAACTCTTTCACTTGGCTAAACGCTGCCACAGTCTTGTTCCAAATATTATGTTCTGGGTTAAGAAGCACAGTAATAGCTCCCCAGTCTCCCATGCTTGGAGCAGTTTAAATTCCCTCCATCAACTTGATGGAATGATTAACTGCGTTGTTCCAGCCCTTGTTCTTCCCATGTAAAGCTGAAGCGATGGTTTGCCCAGAGGAAGCCGAATTAACTTTTACATGATAATTCATAATTCAGAATCCTTGGGTCAGCGTTTCATTGTAAGTCTTTTAAACATGCTATCAAAAGACAGTTTTTGCCCTATAGATAGTTGGTTTCAGTTCACACTGGCTTTCTTTCAAACCTCTTAAAAAAAAAAAACTCTTTAAAAACCTTCTTCAAAAACAAGTTTAATTGACCTTTTAAAAGTTTATGTTAATGGACAACAAGTTTAACAAAATAATGTTTCTTTTCATTTATGTAGAGACTTCCCTCTCCCATGGAATCTGGCTGGTTTTGAATACTCTTTGGATCAAACTTTTTTTTGGGGGAGGGGGGGAATTATGGATTGCCATTGTTACCAGTGTGTCACAAAACAATTTCAGAATATTAAACCGGTACAATTGTTTTTAACTACTGTGAAATTGACACATGAAGCCGCAAACCAAAAGCACCTTTCATGGGATTTTAAACACTATTTCCCTCCATATGCCATCCCAATTATTATTTAGATATTACATTCCTAATTTACTGTTAAGGTTGATTAGAATTCAAGCCTCTCAAAAGCATGCACCAAAGGTCTTGGGCTGCGGAAAACATTTTTATAAAATAATCCATTAATGCAGAGGAGTGCAACTAAATTAGTTAGCAATTTGCTGAGCATGAATTAATGAACAGAGCTTCTCCCAGCTCCCAGAGTTGTAATTTTCATAATAACCTCAGACCTTTATTTGGCAGGTTGTTTAGTTTTTTTCGTTTGAAGGTTTTCATTAGTCTAATGAGGACTATGCAAGGGCGAGCAGTCAGCACAATTTACATGGGGAAGCTATCATAATAAATGAAGCAATTTGAATAACACGCAAGGGTTTATGCAACAAGATAAGAAGAGATTGTAGAGCGAGATTTAGAGGTAACCAATACATTAGACCAACTAATAACTGAAGTAATCCCAATAAAAGGCTTAAGTGAAAGGAATGAAATTAATGATATATACAAAACTGTAATGATATGATACATGATTTATTAGATTAATAAAATAAGTGTTCAATTGTTTTTAGTGCTTTTAGCGCAAGCTTTGTTTGTATCAGGCACTTTAATTAGGATTGCTCGCTGGATCCACTTGGCTTAGTTAACTTTTAGGCTGTGGCTGTGTTGGGTTCTTTTTAATGATATTTCTTTCTTTTTTCTTATTAAATCTTTATAGCCCTGGTAGTCATTGAATTAATTATATGCAATATATTCTGCATGGAGATGCTTTTTCTTAAAAAAAGAAAAAGAAAAAAGTAATTGCTTACAGCTCTACCTAAGTGGTGATTAAACTTTAGGGAGGAATGCAAAATATCTGTTAGTTATTTAAAAAAAAACAACCCACATACTTGCTTCTGTTTAAAATTAGGCGAAAAAACCTTGGATAACTTTGGGTCCTGCATTTTCTGTGTCTTAATAACTTTTAAAAATGCAATACAACCTCCCTTACTTTAGCTATGTGTGCTTTAAAAATATTAACCACCTTTATTTTTTAAAAAAACTGCTTCCTGAACATTTTGACAGACCCACATTTAGACGAGTTCTTGGCTGTTTCAACATCCTTGAAATGACTTCTGCTTGTATATTGATGAGGGTGTCCCCCCCCCATTGAAGAAATGTGTACATTCTCCCCCCCCCCCGTGGCAAGCTATTTTTAGGACTGGCAATTCTTGTCTGTTCCGGGGGGGGGGGCACCTTCAGTGGGTCAGAGTGGAAGATCACGCCAACAGGTCCTGATGTCGTGCCAAGATGAAGTTGTTAGATAAAGGCTTCTTATATGGCATAGATTTGGGGCATAGTGGTTGGAGAATATTGTAATTTCTAGTTTCATTTTTCTCTTGGTTTCTGTTACATATACTTTGTAGAGTGCTGGGTGCATCCAGATTACTAAATATTCCTTTCTCTGTTGCACAGTAACTTTTGCAGCTAGTATCTTTTGGGATCCGTCTTGTGGGCTGACAAGGGCAAACCTTAAGTTGTCGCCATTCCTTCTATGGTTGAAGATGCTCAGCAGGGCATGCTTGCCCCAGGCTAGTGAGGCACCATGTGTCTGTCCGTGCCTTCTCCTATGCACCTGGAAAATAGTTTTAAACCAATCAGGTCTTAGAGAAAAGAACCCGTTCCTGTTAAAAGTCCAATGTCCAATTAAAGGGCTAAAAGAATCTTTCTGCTGAATTATCACATGAATCACTGTCCGTGTTAGATGAGTGTAATGTGGGAGGTTGCCTGTGTGCTCATATGCACGCAGTGTCTAAATCAACATTAGTCAGAAATGGAAGAAACGATAATATTGGGTCCACTTTTGGGTGAGAAGACAAGAGTCACTGGAAACGACAATAATGCTAGGAAAAGTTGAAGGCAGTAGGAAGAGAGGATGGATTGACACAATCAAGGAAGTCTGCAAGACCTTAGGAAGGCTGTTAATGGTAGGACATTTGGGAGGACATTAATTCATAGAATTCCCAGATGCAGCTTGATGGTACTTAAGCTACCCCTACACCCATACACATCACTTTTGAGGACTAAGCAGTGGTATGGAAAATAAATAGCAAATTCCCATTCACCAGTAACTTGTCTTTCCTTTGTACCAGTTTCTGGGTTTTAGAGGTGAACCACTAAATCCCATAACATACAGTGAGCAAACATAAAGGGCAGCCTAAAAATAACGTTAAAAGACCACTGAGCCATGAGAAAGAAATTATATTGTAAGGTATTGAATCCCTTCATAACAATCTGATCGTGATGTAGTCAGGGCACCTAATAGTCTTGATATTTTGTGGCTTTTCGGGGAGTGTGATGTCACAGGTAGTCAAAAAGATACACATGTGCAAGCATGTGGATCTCTAGATAGTGCCGATATGTAATGTGATAAATATCTTATTCTAATGGCAGTGAAAGTGCCCAGGGAGATCTGCCGCCATAATCACCTACATATAATATCCCTCCTAAGCACTACGTGACAAAAGGCATTTGTAATTATATTTACTTCTGAAAGATTATGGTTCGTAGTTAAACCAAGAGAGGCATCCTGTCATTTTCAGAACCCCGTTAAATGTGACAGAATCTATTTTTCTGCCAACTTGTGAAGACCAAATTTGCTGTGGTCAGCTAAGTGTAACCACTGAGCAGGAAAGTGAATTTAATAATGCATTATTGTTCTTCACTGAAGGTGAGCTGTTACAGTGCCTTTGTTACAGAAGACTTTTGCCTCTGCTCAGGTTTCCAGATGCCGTGCAGATTACCTGATTAAAATCTCTAATGCATGATAAAATATACCATGTACGCTTTTTTTTTTTCCGTATTAACATAAATGCATCAGTTTTTTGGAGGACTACTGACACTAAAGCTAATTGGAAGTATTTACTACTACACTGTATGGGTGCATATTACAAATAAGGTTTTATTACAGAGAGGGCTTAAATGATAAGAAACTGAATTTACAAGGCTTATAGCTACAGCATGTTTGTTATTTTTTCCAGATATTACTGTAATGAGGGCAGATCTCAGATGGTTGATTATGATGTTTCAACCCCCCAAACTGAGACTTGCTGCTCCCCATTTTGTTTTGATAGCAAACAGATATTCGACACAAAGGAAAATATCCCTCTGGTCACCCTGTTGGTTTTGGTCAGAGGTAAGGGAGTTAGATGGCAGCATTTTTTTTCCTCTTCTACATGGCACTTCCTAGGAGTTTTTTTCTTATTATCTCCAGATTCTTCATGTTTTCTCTCTAAAAAGTTCAGTTGCCTACACCCAGTGGCAGATTAACCATTAAGCAGACTAAGCACGTCCTTAGGGCACCAGGGCCAAAGGGGGCACCACAAAGTTGGGGAAAGGGTGAAAAGAAATAAAAAAAGAATGAAGATTTGTAAAAAAAAAAAAAAAGATAAAACTAGCGCAAATTGATCATGGTGCACCCTTGGGTTATCTTCTATTTTTTGTTGGCAAGGTGCAGTGTCACAGGCTATGTTTAAAAGTAAAACGCCTGTGTTTAAAAGTAAAATGATGGAGCCAAATTCAGTTGTCATGACAGTCATTTCAATGAGGGGGGCACCAGGATTGGTCAGTGCTTAGGGCACCAAGAGGGGGGCACCAAGATTGGTCAATGCTTAGGGCACCAGTGAGCCTTAATTCAGCCCTGCCTACACCTCCACTACAGTGCTAGGATTCACCATTGCTAACCTGACTGTATCCTCCTCTAGTGACCTTTGAAAACAAAATTGATTTCAATCAAATTAGAATGAGGCTATGGATTAATGGAAAAAAACTGTACTTGTCTAATGCATCAGGCCTCTTGAAAGATTAATTAGCTGGCAATGAAGATTATGAGAACATACATAGTTGGCAATGAAGATTATGAGAACATACATAGGACAATGTCATAAATATTATGGGGGATGATGGGATTTGAGCCTGAGTTCAAAGTGCTTCCTCTAGAAGTAACACTCTGCCAATTTATTCTTAGACAAATTGTTGTTTGGGTACCCCCAGAGTTGCATTCACATGTATTAGGGTAAACATACAAATTACTTCTTTAGAAGAACAGCAATTATTAATGGATATCTGCTTTATCTATGTACAGTTCTTATGCACATGAACAGAAACACTGCTCCCTGCCAACGGTAACTGGTGAAATCCCAAGCAGATTCACTAAAAGTGCATTTAAAAGTAAATCTTTAAATGTCTTGGGGTTTTTTTATATAGTTGATTTTCTAGATACAAATCAGCTATCTTTCTACATTGGATTGGGGGACCTGCAAAGTAATGGCGGAGTGAGAGCCTTACTTTGCTAACTTTCTGAGTAACAAACAGTCCCGACAGAAGAGTGCCTGTGGTTCTCTATTTGGAGAGAACACCTCTATTTAAAGGTTTAGAAACTCAGACAGGAGCCGACTGACTTTATGTGGTAGAAGATTAGTCAATACACTATCCCTGTGTGATGTGGGTGCTCCATGCTGACCCCCATATATGTGAAAACATGACTGGTACTCCCCCCTCCATTTTATGAGGCAGAAGTATTTCACAAATTAATCGATCACGTGTACAACACCCACATCATGTTTTGTGTGTTGAATCTTGCTCCGTCCTCCACCAAGAGTAAACTTTTGCTGTAGTCTTATTCGTCTCCCCCCACACTTTTATTTCTCATTCCTCGAGCATAAAAGGTGAAGGTTTTACAATGCAGTTATTGAGAACACATTTATGTATTTATTTATTTATACCCCAACTCCCCCCCCGCCAATGGGGAGCCAAAGTGGCTTACATCGTTCTACTTTCCTCCGCTTTATTCCCATAATTTCACTCCGCTCATTGTGAAAAGAGTGAAATACTGAGAATGACAGTTTAAGGTGGATCTGGATTGACACAGTGCCTTATACTGGAAGCACAATAGAGGCAAAGTACCACCTAGGTTGTGTTCCAGCAGATGGGCACATTCCTGTCAAGTCACTCTAAAAAACGGGAGGCATATTTATTTATGTAATAAAAATTTATATCCCACCTTTCCTCTTGGTTCAAGGCGGCTGACAATAATAGTTAAAACATCCCCACCTAAAACCAAAGATAAAATAGCAAGCTCCGAATCCTTCCCTTCTCCCTACTTAAAAGACGCCTGCTTAAAAGACCATTGAAACCCCCTCAAAAGCCCGGGCATCTCCAAGGAGGGTCCCCTCTCATCTCTTCAAGAAGCCCATTCCACAGAGCTGGAGCCATGCCAGAAAGGCCCGGACTCTGGTTGATGCCAGACAGGCCAACCTCAGTGGAGGGGTAGCCAATAGATGGCAGCCTAATTACTGTAGCTGGAGCACGGAAACATACGGAAGGAGGCGGTTCTTCAGACACGTGAGCTAAGGTGTGCTGGCTGAATGCTACGCTTCCATTGCAATTGTGTTGATTCCTATAATCCATAACAGTTAAAATAGAGGAGGCAATGTACTGCAAAAGATATAAGGAGTTTAAATAGTACTATCTGCTTTTTAAAGAATGAAAAAAGACTGAAAATACCTCCTGTATTTCTTGTCCGCCACAATATTTTAATTCAGCCCAGCTATAATAATAGAGTCATTCCCTAGACTGTGGGGAAGGTGGTTATTACGACCCGGATCCAGTCAACTCTTGAATTTTCCCTGCTGAGAATCAAAATGCTGCCTTCAAATCGTATGATCTCTGCTCTTCTTCTTGGGAGAGAGGCATTTATTAAACAATTTTAAATTAGGATATGATGGGAAGACAAACACTGCTTCTTACGATAGTTCAAGTTTCCTATGATACGAGAAGCACTTGTGACAGATAGACAAAAGAAACTCAGAATACTGACAGGAAGTGTGGATTAGAAAAGGAGGTATGATTTATACACGGTGCGAAGAAAATTTATATGTTTGTATTTGTCAGTCTCATTGTAAAATGGAGAGAGAGAAAGCTCGTACAGTCTAGTAGAAACAGAATTTCTTTCAGTATGTACTCACTCATCACATAAGATCTGGTTTCCATTGTTCTCTGTGGATTTATTTTTAATAAAGTATCTCAAAATGTATAGGTCAGAGTGACAAATAATTGATTTATAATTTGTTAAAGTAGGACATTTCCATTTACCTTGCAGATGATTTCAGTCCTTTTAAGTGACCTCTTCTTTCTTGTATACGAAAAAGAAAAAAAAATCACCTTTTCAAGCAAAAACGTAGAGGTTAAACAAAGCCAAGATCTTGCCAACAGCCTGGTTCAATTTGTAATCTGACCCCGAGATCTTCTGTTTGCTTTGCAGGCGACATTATGGCAGAGTGGTGTAAAACAGGTGTGGAACCCTTCCTTCCAATATATATTCTAATAGCTCTCTGGATTTAATTTTTTTCCCCTAGATTTCAGTGAGTTTGCTGCTAACAAAGTCTCGCAAATTAAGGAGTTAGAGTAGGAAAATAACGCTCTCATAAATTTGCCAAAGGAGAATCTTATCTTTTACCTTACAGATAATTACAACCCTTTTAACTGGCATCTCATTTCTGGTGACCCTTCCAAAATTACCTTTTAAAACAAAAACATGGAGATTAAACGGAGCAGCAATCTAATGAACAGCCTAGACCAATTTTGTAATCTGACCCAGAGATCTTCTGTTTGCTTTACAGACATTATGCCAGTGCATTGTAAAACAGGTGCAGAACACTTGATACTGTTGCCCCGCTGTTACACAAACGGCTTGATTTTTTACTAGGCGCATACTATTTCCTGTGTTCAATAAGAAAACTCCAGAAACCACAGATTAACAAAGTGGAAAAAACTCTTGTCGGCTTCTCGGCCACGACCTTGGCAGGGATACAAAAGGGAATCAGGAGAGTAAGATGTTTCTCATATGCAAGAGAAAAGACTGTGCTCTCCGGTTGCATCGAACTACTTAAAACAAATTAATAACTTTTTGTGACAGTTTAGCTCTTTTGGTTCTTCATATTCTGTAGTGAGAATGATGTAATTTATCTAGCCCTGAAGTTTATTAGTTTTATAGTTCAACCAATTTGTTAAAGATTTCAAGATGAAGCACTATTTTTGAAAAGCTGCCATTTCTTCCCAGTTAAGTGCTGCACATAAGTCTAGTTCTAATCTAGCACTGGATATTTTAAGTGAAAAAGTAATTTAACCATTACCATATTTAGAAAAATACTACTGAAATATAGGATACAAGCCCGGAGCCTGCAAGGATTTGTTCCTTTGAACCATTGCCATATTTAGAGTAATATTAGTAAATTATAGGATACAAGTAGAGAAGCTGTCAGAGCTTCTGGGAGGGAACCTCATCTTCTCCTGTATCCCTTCCTCTTTTCCTCCTCCTGGCAACCCACGTATTGTCCCCCTTCCCCTGCTTCCTCCTCTCTGCCCCAACAACACACCCTTCAACCCTCCTCTTTTCTGCCCCCCCCCCAGTCTTCAGCTTTATTCTTTAACTAGTGATCAGGCCTGTTGCAGAGATCAATGCAACAAGCTCTAGCCAGGCCTCTGCCTCCCCAGGCTCCCCCCCGCCATGAGAAGAAGGGGTGGTGGCAGGCCCAGTGGCAGGCAGAGAAGGGATGCGCAGTCGCCACCACCGGTGTTGCAGCTTCCACTGCAGGAGTCAGGCAGGAGGAGGCAGTTGGCACCACGGCAGGCCCACATGAGGGAGCCCTGCCTCACAGCGATGATCATATGTGGGCTTGTGGGGCAAGGAAGGTGGCACAGGCCCCTGTCGTGTGGTGCCATGTGGGACTCGCAGGGCCAGCAAGGGTGCAGCACTGGTGGGGCCTCTGTGGCTCGGCATCTCTGACCAATTGCCATACGTCATGGTGGAGCGGCAGCGAGCAAGGGACTCCTTGTGGGGCCTCAGTGCAAGGAAGGTGGTGCTGGATCCCGTCGGGCTCAGCCAGTGGAGCATCCTGCCTGCCCAGCGTCTCTCAGCCCACTGCAGCTAAGATGCTAGGCGGGTCATCTGTGGGCGGGAGGAGGGGCGGGATGAAGGCCATGCAGCCAGTGGCCAGGGGCCCAGTTCTGGCTGGCAGTTGAGGGGGCAAAAGGCTGCGGGGGCGCATGGACACGGACAGTGCTTTATAATAAGGAGAGATGACTTCATTTATAACTTTCCTTTCTCCTCAATGGGGACCCGAAGTAGCTTACATAGTTTGTCTCCTTTTTGTCCTCACAAGAACCTTGTGAGGTAGGTAACGCTGAGATAAGGTGACTGGCTGAAGGTCACCCAGCAAGCGTCCATGACAGAAAAGGTGTTTGAACATGTGTTTCCCAGATTCTAGTCTGACACTAACTACTATGCCACACTGGCTCTCAGCATTCCTTCCTTTGTTCCTCCCAGCAACCTCTTCCTGGGAGAAGTCTGGCCAAGTTGCAGAAGTCATAGAGTAGCACATTACTCAGGTAGTTGTATGGTAGCCACTGCTGGGCCCAGCCAAGTCACACAAGTTGTGTTGAGATTTTTCTGCAAGTCTGGAGCTTTTCTCAGATTTGTAGAATGATCTGTCTTATCTGTTCAAGGCCCCAGTCTCCAGATATAAGTATCCACAGATGGGTCCATGTTGAGAATTAGATATACTGAAAAGCAGAGGATATATTGACAAGTGGGGGGGTCTCATCCCCCCTTCACTATTTCCACTTTCCCTTCTCTGAATTCCATCATAGCCTGCCCCAGCCTACATGCCTTTGTCTGCCCCAAGTCTTCATCTCCCCCCACCCTGGCAGCACCTCTCTGTGAAAACTTTTCAAGGTCAGGCCCGTAGCTACAGTGGGGCATCCCACGGCTGAGCACCCCAACTTCCTTCCAAGGCCCCATAACTATCTATGCAGCCCAGCTACCACCCCCCCCGACTCTTTGGGCTGCCCAGAGGACTTGCTGCCACTGCCCCTTCCCTTTCCCCACCTGCCAGCAGCCTCACTTGTATGAATACATACAGTGAAAAACCAGCAGCCCCATGCAGGCCATGGCTAGCAGGCAGCTGGCTGGGGGAGGACGAGGCCCCCACACAGCCAGGGCCGGCTGGAGGTGTTTCTGTGCCCTAGGTGGGGCACAGATGCCAACCTCCCGGTGGGGCCTGGAGACCCACCCTGCTGCCACCGCCTCCTCTCCCCCCCTGAGCCAGGGAAGCTGCAAGCCAGGGAAGGGGCAAGGGTTTAAACCCCCGCCCCTTCCGTCCCAGCACCGGCTTGCCTGCACACCCCGCAACTTTGGGGCATGCCGGCAGGCCAGGGAAGGGGCGGGGTTTTTGGTGGGGGCTTTGGCACCCCTAAAGGCTGGCATGCTCTAGGTGAGCGCCTAGTTCACCTAGTGAGCGAGCCAGTCCTGCACACAGCAGCGGCTGCTGCTACCCAGGCCTGGTCTGCTGCTGCTGCTGCTGTTACTGGGGGAGGAGGTGGAGAGATGGCAGAGACACTCCAAGCAGAGGGTGGAGCATGTGGAGGAGAGCAGAGATGCCATGGCTGCAGCAGCATTCCTTCCCAGGCTGGCCACTTGTATGAATATATACAATGAAGAACAAGCAGCCCTGCCCCATGCAGGCCATGGTGGGCAGGCAGCTGGCCAGGGGAGAACGAGGTGCACGTGGCAGCGGCTACTACCAGGGCTTGGCCTGCTGCTGCTGTTGCTTGGAAAGAGGGTGAGGAGATGGCAGCACTGCCACAGCCGAGCAGAGGGTGGAGTGAGTGGATGAGAGCGGAGACAAGATGAGGAAGCTGCAGCAGTGCTCTATCATGGGCTGGCTGCGCTCGGCTTTGGCTGGCTGAAGGGTCTATTAGTGGACAAGTGCACAGGTGCAATCCTCCACCACCTCACCTTCCCACCTGCCTTCCCCACCTGGCCCCTGTAAAAGGGAGAGTGGCGGGTGGCTGGCTGGGGACTCTTCAAGTGGATGAGTGCACTGGTGCACTCCTCCACCACCTTCCCACCTGCCTGCTCTGCCTACAGGGTGAGTGAGTCAGCGGGGGGAGGGGAGGGGTCCAGGCTGGGGAAGCCCCTCTGTGGGCGGGGAGAGGAGGAGGCCATCAAATGCAGCTGGGTGAAAGGGGCACTTAATTTAACTTATTTTAACCAATTAGGTGCCCCCTGAGAAATTCAAAGGCCCCCCGACACAAGAAATCCTGGCTATGGGCCTGTTCAAGGTTCCAACGGCTGGGCCAGGATTGCTCAGTGGGAACCTCTGAGGACATGTGGGGGCACCTGACTTTCCCCTGTATCCCTCTCCCCACATTGTTTTCTCTTTTCCTTCTCCTGGCAACCCCCATATCCTCACCTTTTCAAACATGCTTTTCTCTATCCCACCCACCAAACTTCTCTCTGTATTTCATTGCCCCTCTACACTACTTTCTCTTTCCCTTCTCTGAAAGCCTCCATAGCCTCTTCCATTTTCCTGCTTACTTCTCTCCTTCCCACCCACTAGTCAACCTACTTTTATCTACCCACACATCTTTAGCTTCCCCCCCCCCCAGAAGCCTCTGCCTAGGGAAACTATGGGGAAAAAGGGGAAAGAAACACAGTTCATAAACAGTAACGGCAAATGGAAATAGACCTGTGCAATTTAATATGCGTACTAAAGAGAAGCAAATTTGTATAAATTTGTATAATTCTATATATGTGATAATCAAATACAAATACAAAATACAAAAAAATATTAATATTACAAAGTGTACAATACAAAAATTATAGGCAAAAAGGTCCAAGGAATGACTATGAAGAAATTCAGAACCCATCCCACGAATATTCTGGATAAATTCTTTGTTTCAGATATCTTCTTCAGAGATGGACTATTTTCAGTTCACATAAGGTATAATTGTGTTTTTTTCAAGTCCCTAGCATTATTTTGTAAATACCGAACAGGTTCAAAATAGCAGAAGAAAGAGTTTCAATATTGGGCGACCAATCATGTCCAGAAAAAAGTCTACATAGAAATGTTACAAGATTGGTATAAACCAGGGGTGGCGAATTCATTTGTTATGAGGGCTGGATCTGACACAAATGAGACCTTGTTGGGCCAGGCTATGTGTGTCATAAAATGTAGTGGAGATATAAACTTTATAAAGGACACAAACACAAAGGTTTATTTTTGACTTAAAATGAAAACATGCTTAACACATTAGCACTCTTGGATTATTTTGTTTATTTAACAGTGTCTGCTGACACCTCTTGCTCTGAATTATTGCATCAAAATGTCTGTGCTGTTGCAATCTTGAGTATGCTGTTCAGGTGTGTATCTGTAAGCTGCAAACCTATGATGACGCAGCAGTGGCAGAACCAGAAGAAGAAGCAGAAGACAGCCAGTTCCACTGCGGGCCTGACAGAAGGCCTCTGGGGGCCTCATCCGGCCCCTGGGTCACATATTTGACACCCCTGGTATAGACTCCCTTTCACCATTCCAACAGACAAAACTTCTCTGATTGGGGTGGGGGAGGTGTTTAAACCTCGCCCATTATTTAATGGAATTTTAGATTTTTCTTTAAACCTGGTGGAATACCCAAGTTTACAGGAAAAACTTCCTGCTCTCCATCTGCCCCCAGTCTGTAGATTTGAGTGTCTGCAGAACAGGGTACATATTATTGTTGTTGTTGTTATTGTTGTTGTTATTGTTGTTATTGTTGTTGTTATTATTATTTAAGAATGATAATACTCAGCGGCCATATATGGCTGTTGATATGCAGGATCCCCTACTGAATGTGGCCCACTATAATCTAACTTTCTGAATTTAATCTAACAAAAATGTGAAGTATTTATGGCTTAAACTAGGAGCAAGGCCCATTGTGGGAAGAAATACAACGAGCTCTAGTAGGAAGCTCCAGGTCAGTGTCCTGGCTGTGGCTGGTGGGGTGGCAGAGGGAAGGGGGAAAATAGAGGGAGGCAAGCCATTTTTATTTCCTTCTGCTTAGCTATAAGGCAGGGCTGTCCCAAGTCATTTTGCTGCCCCAAATGGGTAATATGGGAAGACAGCTTCATGGTAACAGGTATGGTTCCCTCCACCCCTGACTTATGTTAATTTGGGGCTATGCAGTTGCAGCTAAGGTAGAAAACCTCCTCCTCCTATGCCATGTCTTCTGGGTTCCAAGAGTCTGGAAAACAGTTACATAGCCAGTTACAGGGTTGGGATACACCTGTAGATTTGAGGGGTAGAGCCTGGGGAGGGCAGGGTTTGGGGTGGGGAGGGACCTCGGTAGGGTATAATGCCATAGGGCCAAAGCAGCCATTGTCTCCAGGAGAACTGATCTTGGTCATCTGGACATCAGTTTTAATAGCTGGGAAATTTTCTGTAGGGGAAATGATGTGTAATGGTTGGGGAACACGGTGGTTTCTGGGAGATCTCCAGGCCCCGCAGGGAGACTAGGATATGTATTTTACCTCAGGACTCCCAAAAGCAACAGCAGACTGTTTAGAATGTTAGAGGCAAAGGCCAATCCGGCCACATATGCAAATGACCTCTGTGTTCTGACTGGCTATGGGGGGGAGAGGAACAGCAAACTGTTTAGAATGTTGGAGGCAGGACTCAGGCAACACAGCCAGTGGATAGGGAGACCCTCTGAATGACAGATCATTCAGCCAACTGATTTTGGAGCGTGTTGGAATGTTCAGGGGAGTCCATGACCAAAACAGAATTATGTATAAGGAGAGATTATATGATCTGTGTAGGATGCTATTGAACATTTATGTTGTACAGTTTAACAAGATCATCACTAGCTTTGTAGTAGGGTGTCAGCATTATGGTGGTGGCATCAAATTCTATATTTCTTTAACAAAAGCTTTAGAAATGGGGGTCTTGGTTCAAAATAAGTTCCCAGATACAGTATCCAAGAGACACAAGCTGAAACTGAATCCAGACAAGACAGAGGTGATATTGGCTGGGAAAGCCAAGGTTCTAGACAGGATTGCGTTAACAGTTATGTGTTCCTATTCTACCAAATCAGGTAGAAAGGTAGGGGTTACCATTAGACCCAACCTGTCTAGTAGATTTTTTTCTTGTGCTAGAAGTGCTCTTTTTCATTTTCACCCACTGTGAAGGTTATCTGGACTCACCTGACCTTGCTATAGTAAACCATATGTTTGGAACTCCTAGAATGTATTTCTGTAATGCACTTTACATAGGACTGGTAGAGAAAACCCAGCAAAATTGAATCAAGTCCCTGAAAGGAGAGTAAGAAAGTAAGCAAACGCTGGGTCAAAACCTAAAATGAAATATGAACTAGTTGTACATAAAAATGCATGTATGTATTACAGAGACTTTTAAAAAGCATCTCAGGATCCAACACAAGCCTCATAACATAGTAAAAGTAACAAATGTCCAAGAGAAAACAATAGTGGCCTGATGCGTCTCGACCCAATGGGGCCTTCTTCAAAGGTCAAACAATAGAAGGTACAAAGAGGCTCTTATTACAATCAAAAGGCAATACACAAATAGATACAGGACCAAAACAGGAGTGTTCAAAAAAGAAATCAAAAGACACATGAAAAACATTTCATGTGAGGCCTCCTAGGATGTTAGCCTTGTTGTCAAGTGAAGATGCACACAAGGTGAATGATATTGCTATTGTGTGCCTTCCAGTTGTGGTCCAAAAAGTCTAAGGTATGAAACACCTTATCAGAGCCAGTGTGCCTTCAATATGGAGCAGTCCAAATTGGAAGGCACACAATAGCAATATTGTTCATTATCATTCATTTTTGAAACGGCTTAAGTCATGATTGTTTTTTTCTTGGACATTTGTTACTTTTTACTATACCATGTGGAGGAGCTGCGGTGGCTCAAGTGGTTAAGATGCTGAACTGCAGGCTGTGGAAGGTCGGTAGTTCAGCAGTTCAAGACCTGGGTGCCGCAAGACGGAGTGAGCTCCCGTCTCTAGTTCCAGCTCCTGCCAACCTAGCAGTTCGAAAGCAAGAAATTGCAAGTAGATAAATAGGTACCACTTCAGTGGGGAGGTAACAGTGTTCCGTGCGCCTTGGTGTTTAGTCATGCCGGCCACATGACCACGGAAACGTCTTCAGACAGCGCTGGCTCTTCGGCTTTGAAACGGAGATGAGCACTGCAACCCTAGAGTTGGATTCGACTGGCTTTCGAGCAAGGGAACCTTTACCTTTACTTACTATACCATGAGGCTCGTGTTGGGCCCTGATATGGGTTTAAATGTCTATGTAATAAATACATTTATTTATATGTAAAACTAGTTCATATTCCATTTTAGATTTTGGCCCCGTTTTTGCTTTTTTTCCTTACTTACCTTTTAGGTACTTCGCACGGAGCTGCCCTTAAAGACGACTTGGAACGCAACCAAAACACAACCATCTACTCAAAGTTCCTAACACATTACACCACTGTTAAAGCAATTGCTCTCTCTGGCTGATTTAGGCTTCATCTGATTTTATTATTGTGCTGATTTTTTTTTTAGTAATCGTTAGATGATAGCATTTTGTGTAGATTTGTTGATTGCTGTTTTTAATTACACTAGTTTGGGGTTCTTTGTTAGCTCTCTTGAGCTTTGAGAAAAGGCAGAATATAGATTTTATCAAGTAATTGAGCTACCTACTGCAAATACATGAGATACCTACTGAATCTTTGCTAAGTATCACCTGACCTTACTCCTCCCGTCCATTAAGTGGCAACATATTTGTTTTACATCAAGTAGAGTTTACTTCAGTGGTAAATGGACAAAAGTATCCTTCATTTGGGAATTGAGTTGGACGTTTATTCTCAGATATCACTCCAGGAGGTAGATTATATACTTAGACCAGTAGGCAGCAGAATATGTAATAAACATTGATTGAAATTTGACTACAGAAATACCAGCACCCGAGATGACTTTTTCCAAAACAGCAAACATCCAATATTATCTATTCATTTCTGAATAAACAGAAAGAAGGGGGGGAGGGAAATGAGAGAGCTACAGTTATTGTAGACAGAGGTTTCTTTCTTCCTTAGGATCCGTAAACAAACAAACGTTAGGGAAGGAGCTACCAGAAGAAAGCAGCATGTTCATGTCTGAAACGTAGTGTTTAGAAATATGGTGCTGAATTGACACTCGGGAAGTCCAGACAAACCCATTGTGAGTTATGCTGCCATGTTTGGTCCAGCGCCTTCCCAACCCTTTCTCCTTTGTTGCTAGTGTGGATGGGCAGGCTAAAGTCTACAGAATATACTGACACCAGTTACAGCATGGTTGATGCGATTGTCTCCAAATTACCTGGGCACCAGGCCACAATGTTTGTTGTACAGAACAGTATACCCTTATTAGAGCAGAGCAGATTGCATTTCAGAAAGGGGATGGATTGATTAAGCCTCTAAATACCAATTTACAGAGCAATCCTAGGCATAGTGGCACCCCTTTAAGGCCACCGAAGTCAACAGCCTGTGCAGGATGCAGGCACATCTACTTATTCTACTTATTCCTTGATTGCAGCGTCCAGGAAGCTCTGGACCTCTTTGACTCTATTCTGCACTGTGGGAGGAGCTGGATTGCCTATGAGACAGCGTAAGAGTTAACACAGCCTTGATAGAGTCCCCTTGAGGCTAATTTGCACTTTACTGAAATGCCGTGTAATCAACAACTGTATGCAAAGATTGAGATGAAATGCTGGTCTTCACTCCAGAATGGACTGTTCCACGTGAAGGCGTGATTTAATTTCCTGCCTTGCTGGGGAAACAAATTCAGGTGCTGCAAAGATTACTTTTAGCATATTTTTTCCCCTGGATTTTGCTGAGTGCCCTTCCTAAAATGAGAAGGAGGAGGAGGCGAGAGTCCCTCTTGGCTGCTTCAACAATCTCCTGCCACAGCTAATGGGACTGGAAGTCTGCTGAGGAATTTCTAGATGTTTCTGTTGTTTTGCAGCAAAGATATCTTGTATCAGAGTTTTGAAATGATGGGCCACAAGATCCATGGTCTTCATCAGGGCTATTTTTGGGCAGGAACGCACAGGAACGGAGTTCCTCCCGAGTTGGCCACGCCCAGCAGGAACTCATTAGCATAACAGGCCACACCCAACAGGAGAAACTCATTAGGACTGGTTACATTAGGGGAGTGTGGCCTAACATGCAAAGGAGTTCCTGCTACAAAAAAAGCCCTGGGTTTTGACAACAAACAAGGTAAACAGAATAAGACGCAAAAGGTGGGTGTGGCTGGATGACCACACTCCTGGTAACATGGGGTGTGTGGCCTAATATGCTAATAACATGTGCTATCTTGGTGTGGCCTAATATGCTAATGAGTTTCTGCTGTTGGGTTTGGCCTATTATGCTAATGATTTTCTGCTAGGCTTTTTCTACAAAAAAAGCCCTGGTCTTCATGTTAAATGACCCATTGAATCTTGATGTTGTTGGCGCCTGAGTGGTACCCCAGATTGGTACTTATAGGCACTTTGGTTCTGTCATTGGTGTTCCCCTTCTGGCTAGGTATTTGTCCTCTAGCCAGGGATGTGCTGATGATATTTTCTACTATTATGAAAGGAAGGAGATTGAAGGATTGGTCTCCCTTGTCTTGACTGTTTTGATAAGGCATCCGTCTTGATTCCCTCTATGGAGACAGAAAAACACTGTCACTGCTTAATGCACGTTCATCCCCCCCCAGGTGTTGTATGAATTGGAGTGAACTGGTGTTCCAGTTGATCGGGAAGCCACAAGAAAGATGCTCTACTGTTATGGGTATATTTTCTCACACAGCAACCTGGATGAAGTTGTCATTGAGATAACTAACAACCTCCTACCACCACGCTACAACTATCGCTGTAATGAACACTTTATGAAAACCTAACATATGGAGAGCTCAAGGAAGATAATGAGATATTGATAATACAGTTCAGTGAAACAGAATTAAACAAACCTGCTATTTAATAGTCTTTACTTGAGATATGGAGATAAGCATCCTTCTGATCATAACTTAAAATTATCCAGTCCTGTTGCGAATACTATGAAGGCTAAGATCTCCATGCAAAAGGGTCTCACATATACTTTGTTTGGCTTTTCAGTTCAAAATATGCCTAGTACTTACATTGGTCATGGCAACTAACAGACCTGTCCTAAGCGGAATTACACATCTCTCTACATCAATTGAACTCAGTGGACTTAGAAGGTGTACTTCTGCCTAGGATTACACAATAAGAAAAATTTAGAATACTCTGCAGTCCCTCTCTGGTCTAGGGGGACTGTCTCTATAGACTTTGTATGCATGAGTCAGACTGAAACAGTCTCTCTCCTATTGGGCCCTCTTGAGTGGAAGTGTACCCCACATCTGATGAGCCTGTAGTGGCTCTGACATGGTCAGGGAAAAGCCAGGAATATAACCAAAACAAAAAATGAATCAGTTGTGTTTCTGGTGTAGTGGTTAAGTGCACGGACTCTAATCTGGGAGAACCAGGTTTGATTGCCCACTCCTCCACTTGCAGCTCCTGGATGACCTTGGTGACATCATCGCTTTGTGCATGCATGGCGGAAAAGCCCCAGCGAGGAGCCAGGAGCCCCCCACCAGACAAAAAGTGAGACCTGACAACCCTATCCAGCAGCAATGGCCACAGGCAGCAACAGCCTCTTTCGGGTGGTGGCAGCAAAGCAACAGCGGTGGAGACTGGTGGTGCTTGGAAAGGGCGAGGAGGAGGAAGGATAGTGGGCAAGAGGTGGGCAAGCAGTAGTTTCCCTTCAGCTGGCCGGTGGTGGATTGAACCCCCCGAAATTGGGGGAACCCCTGGCCTCACAGAGGGAATGGTAACCCTACTGCTGGAGCTGGTGAGGGGAAGCAGCCATGGAACAAAAAAAAGTACTTGATGAGCACAGGCCATGGCAGCAGCAGCACCACCCAGTCCTTTCCACCTCACCTCAGGCCTTTCAACCGAATGAGAATGGAGTGGCAGAGTGACAGATACAACTTTCTGTTGGTTCTGCCCTCTGGTCTCTTGGCTCCACCCTTTGCTCTCTCAGGATTCTCTCAGGGCAGATAGGCTCCACCCTTTGATGCCTCTGAGTTAATCCCTTGACTCTATTGTTCCCATACCTAGGGTTGGTGATCCTCAGGTCAGCCACCATCCCTTGCCAGGTTTGTGCTTTCTAAGAGTTGGCAGCAGTAATTTTACACCATTGATTCACATTCGTAAGGGATATTTATTTTACTGCGCAACTCTGTGTAGATTGGCAGTTGTGGGGAAGAATACATAACCGGAGTTGATCTGTTCAAGGCCCCTGAAGTAGTTACTCTCTCTCAAACTGTGTTCATTAGTAGTTTCATTAGCTTAATATCTAAGATTAAATTAGATTGTTTCTGGGCTTGGAGAACTCTGTGTGTGTGTGTGTGTGTGTGTGTGTGTGTGTGTGTAAAGTGTTGTCCAGCCACGATCAAATGATGGCAATCCCTGCAAGGGGCTTTCAAGACAAGTGAGAAGAGGTGGTTTGCCATTGCCCTTCTCCACTGGGTCTTCCTCCGTGGCCTCCCTTCGAAGCTCTGACCCTGACCTTCTGAGATCTGATGAGATCAGGCTATACCATGCCACCTTTCTTTCTGGAGGACTCTATAAATGGTTTTAAATTCTGGAAGAGCCTACATCATCCCAAGTCCTAATTTATTAGCAGTCGGATGTGGCTTACACCCACTGTGAGCAGATCATTTCTTCCTTTGACAAGATCTTGCTTTCACCCATCCTCTGCAATGTAACATTCCGGGACGCCTTTGCAGTAACTCTCCCCTCCCCTTCTGCTTTTAGTTGCCTTGTGTTTGAACATCTCCACCAACTGATTGTTTCAACTCAGGCATCGTGTGAAGTGGGCTCTGAAAGCTTAAGCAGCAATGAAGCTGTTGGTCTTTCAGGTGCTGCAAGACACTGTTATTCTAGCTAACTAAATTTGACTCTGTAGCAGGATAGACACGTTCTAATGGTCAGAGACAAGAAATGACTTTAATGACATTGGTATGGCATTTTCATTTTGCTGCTGCAAGTGGATTTAGGAGGTCCATGTTTTGCAATAATGTTCAATAAGATGAAAAATTATATATTAAGAAGAAGAAGAAGAAGAGTTTGGATTTATACCCCGCCGTTCACTGCCCAAAGGCGTCTCAGAGCGGCTTACAAACTCCTTTCCCTTCCCCTCCCCACAACAGACACCCTGTGAGGTAGGTGGGGCTGAGAGAACTCTAACACAAACTCTCCTTGAGAGAACAGCTGTGCCAGAGCTTGTGACTGACCCAAGGCCACATCAGCAGGTGCAAGTGGAGGAGTGGGGAATCAAACCCGGTTCTCCCTGATAAGAGTCCGCACACTTAACCACTACACCAAACTGCAGAACCAAAATATATGTAGGAGCTTTGCAAGGGACATATGCAATTTGTCTCAAATGGTTAAGACTGCAGACTAGAAGATTAATAGTTCAGCAGTTTGAGACCTGAGTGCCACATGACGGAGTGAGCTCCCGTCTCTGGTCCCAGCTCCTGCCAACCTAGCAGTTTGAAAGCAAGAAATTGCAAGTGGGAAGGTGTAACAGCGTTCTGTGCACCTCGGCATCTAGTCATGCCGGCCACACAACCACGGAAATGTATTTGGACAGTGCTGGCTATTCGCCTTGGAAACGGAGATGAGCACCTCATACCTAGAGTCGGATTCAACTGGCTTTTGAGCAATGGAAACCGTTACCTTTAGTAATGTATATTTATAAAGGTATGTTGGTCAGATAGATGCAGACACGCTACCGTTGAAGACCAGTCAGGTAGAAGCTGTGGTAAAAGACTGGGAGCATCATAATGTACCTGTTGATAGTCTACGCCTCTTCAGATTGTAGATGAGGGAGACTCCAAGTTTAACTTCTCTCCCGTCTGTATACAAAATTAAAATCTTGGTAATGCAAAACTAGTATTTCAGAGAAAGGTGTTCTAGCTCAGCCTTCTTCCTAACAGTAACAGTTACTCTCTCTCTTCTCTTATACCAGGGGTTCTTACCCTGGGGTCCATGAACCATTAGGTGGTCCACGGATGGGCTTCAGGGGGTCCATGAACCAGACACAAAAAATATTTTTTCTCTGATTTCCTTCCCGTAACTTTGAAAATTGTCTTTGTGAAAAACATTCTTAATTATGTTATTACAGTAATGTTTCACTCCAAACAAGGGTAGGAGGCATGGGTGCTATTCAGATAACGTACAATCATCATCATTGTCTTGCTATGACATTTTTTTTTTTCTGGGGTCGGGGTCCATAGCTTCCATCAGATTCTCAAAGGGGCCCATGACCCCAAAAAGGTTAAGAACCACTGCCTTCTGTGTTCACCCACACACATATACACACACTCTTTACAGAAGCAACATTGCCGAAGAGACAAACACTGAAGTTCTATACTGAGATTCTGGAGTGTCTGTGTAAACTTCACTCTTGGGTCATAATTCCCGTTGACTGATGATAATTACTTTAGGCAGCAAAATGCTGTCAATGGTTTCGAGGGAGTAAAAAAAAACACAATCCTTCACATTTTACACGCACCAAAATATTGAAAAGCGTTACCTTTGATTTGGTTTTTGGTTCTTCCCATTCACGACGGGGGCGGCGGACTTGTTATTCGTTCCCATTCCAAGCGGTTGCATGTTTAGCTGACCTGTCCTGAAAGTCAACAATAATAAAAATGCAAATCATTGTCGAAGGCATGTGTTTCGGCGAGAGAGCATTTCAAAAAGATGGTTTATCAGCTGTTCATTTTCCTCTGTCAGGTGTTGAAATCTTTTATTTTCCAACATATTGCGGGGAAATACAGTTCGACTGATAGCGTCTACTTGTAGCTAAGCTGTGAAAAAGTCAAAAATTCATTTTGTAAAAGCAGTTATCACATTGAGTGCTGGAGCCCTGGGTTATTGGTCCTCCTCCTTTTTTTTTCACAGGCCCAAAGATAAGATGTCTAATTTCCTGACCTTGCCTATGTATGTGTTTCTGTGTCTGCAGTCCCTGTAAAATATTTAATACAAAGGGAAAACAGAGCCTCTTGTCTTCCTAACCCTTGTGCTGTATAAAAATATAATAGTCGGATACCTCCTACAGAATGATTGCAACAATGCAACTTTTAATTAAATTAACTTTTTAAAAAATACTGTATCCCAAGCTAGCATTTTAATCAGCAAGGCTCTTAAAGGTTCTCTGACCAATTTGTTCATTGAACTTTGGAGCAGTGCGATACTTTTGATGTTACGTGTATTCCAAGAGGTTTTTGAAAAGTGTATGTTTCGTGATTTTTTACATGCATAAGCAACTGAGACTCCTGGGCCTATTAAAATGAAAAGCACACATGTCTGATTGTCCCCGGGATCCTCTCTGACAGAATGCCGTGCATTCGCATATGGCATTTGCAGTGGTATGCTTCCGCTGCAAGATGTTATACAGCTTTTTGAGAGAAGATTGTGTGAATGCCATCAATCTACGCTCCAAATTTGGCCTGAAGAGTTTTGCCATTTATTTATTTGTTTCCCAACATCTGTTTTCACTAAGAATACTTTTAAGGATACTGTAGTGAATCATAGATGGAAGGGTTCTAAAATCTACCTAGACAGCTTCCATAGCAGTCATTCTATATTAGTTCCCTGGACAATAGGTGGGCAATATGATGTCTGGTTTTCGACACCCACAAATGCAGTTTCTGTTTTGCAGGAGTGATACAGGCAGTCATAAATTGCTGCATAGAAGTAGCACATGTAACCACAGATCCACTGAGTTGCAATTCCTTCCTCTGCACAGAACAAAGTTTGACTTCAGTGGCACTTTTAAGACCAACAAAATTTAATCCTGAGTTGTGTTTGAAGAACCCCTTGGAGGAATTTCAGGCACCCAAACAAGCCTGTCTCAAGAGTCAAACCTGCAGTGGATCTTGAAATGGTGATGTGAAAAATCTAACATGGGAAATGAGTATCTTACTATTACTTTTGTAGTCAACGGGAAATTAATAGTGCAGTCCCAAACAAAGTTACACTTTTTCTAAGTCCATCGTAGCAGCCTGAATAATCCAAACTAGCCTGATTTCGTTAGTGCTCGGAAGTTAAGCAGGGTCAATACTATCCGAATGTTCTTGGGCTCTTATTTTCATGTATTTCTCATGAAAGAAGTAATGTGTGAACCAAAAATACTCATATACATAGCTGTCGCTGCTGTAGTGGTGACGGTCCTTTTTGGAACCAGCGTGACAACAAGAATTACATCAATCATGTGCGTAACCAACTGTGTGCTTGTCTCTTGGTCACACACAGTTTCTTCATACAAATAGGAGCGAGCATGTATGTGACAGAGCTATTAGGGCTGACCAGGCCTTAATGAATTAATGAACCCAGAAAACTTTTTTTTTTTCCCCTCCTGGTTAAATCTCCCAAGTTTCATTAAGATCTCTGCCCCTCCCTCCCAAATACTCATACATATTATGATTTTACAAAGGAAGATCTCTTGTTCAATCTCTTGTTCCATTTATTGCATATCTATAAAAGTGGACAGATTTGATGTTGGCAATAAAATGTATTTATAAGCTAGCAATTGCCTAAATCCAAATAAATAAGGGAAAGCTTTCTGTTGGCTTGGTTAATGGTTAAGACCCTTCCCAAAGGCTGCTAAACCGTGACATCTTCTGTAATTAAGAATGACAAAATCTAGACACTTGTTTACTGGGATTTTCTCACAAAGGCCAACTTCACTGCATTTATTTTAAACATTTGCTGAACTTGGCAATCTCTTTCTACAGTGACTAACAGAATCCCGTAGGTATTGCAGCTGGCAAAGCTGAGCTGCAGAATTTCACCATTGTCCAGTTGCTATCCGTCTTGGAAAGCATGATATTGACCACTGAAGTGTTTCCTTTTCCTCCTCTGTTTCAAGACGAAAAGTAGAAATGATGCAGTTGTGAGAGAACCACTCCCTTTTACGAAAAGGGAAGTTGTCTCACTGTGCCATAAAAAATGGGAACACAAGTACAAAGGTTTAGCTTCCCTGTTTTAATTTCCATTTATTGACTCTTCAAGATTCACGCTCTGTGAACTCATTTTAACAGAAGTACCATTAATCTCGTGACGTAAATTAAATATCCGTTGTCAGGTCTATTAAATAGAGCATTATTTTATTTATCCCGCAAGTGATAATGGAACGGCACTAGTCACTCTGGACTACTCTTTCCCAACTTATTGCTGTGATGTCCCTAAAAGGATAAAAAGTCAAATTATCTCTGTTTCTGCTTAATTCCATCAACTCTGTATGTAGCTTTTATTCAGCCATGAATCATACAAAAGTGATTTTGGTAGCTAAGAAAAGCTAACATCTTCCATGACAGATATTTATTGGATTTTTTTAAAACGCAAAAATACCCTGGCAGATTTCCTTAAGTATTAGCAGTCTGAGAGAGTGGCTTTGAATGTGATGTTGGTGCAGGCAGAACAGAATGGTGCTCTCTCTTGAGGGGAGGAGGACACTCTGATGTTCTTGAGTTCCTCTTCCCACAATCCCTGGAGGCAGGAAATTGATTGCACTTTCCATTTCGGGGGGGAGGGAGGCCACCCCCAGTCTTTTTCCTGCCTCCACCTGAGAGAGCAGTGGATTTAGAGAGCTCCTGAGATTTTCCTTTAAGGACCTCCTTTGATTGCACTTGATTTTTCTCCTTCTATGTGTGTGCCTTCCTGTGTGCCTTTCCCTTTGTTTCAAAAACAAACTTTGTTTGTTCTTCTGGTCTTGTCTACCCCAAGGCTGCTTGCCTTTTGCCTGCTGCTTCCAATCAGGGCTGTGTCTGCAGTTGAGGTCTCCAACCTCAGTACCTCCTCCAAGGGAGAGTTGGGGGAGGCAATCCACAGGCAGTGGAGTAGGGAATCCCGGCAAACCCACTTGCCTAGCCATCCTGCCATGGCAGAGCTCCTGGAGAGAGCCATGGGCCTTGAATTGCCTGGCTTGGGTCATGAAGAAGCAGGCTCAATTTTGGGCAGCAAAACTGTACCCTCTATCGATCAGACAGGATGTCCTGTATCGGCCCATCAGGGCTTCTCAACACAGCCTTCTGTGGCGTCAGAGCAGTGAGTCAAAGGGAGATAATAGCTCCCCACCTGGGGAGAAGCCAGGAATCGGAGAGACCTTTGTTGACCCACCAGGCTCCCAGGACTGGCTAGAACAATTTATTTATTTATTTTATTAATTTGATTTTTAGCCCTCCCTCCCCACCGAGGCAGGCTCAGGGCGACTTACAAAGGGAACAATAGCTAAAACAACAATGTGAGAATCAATATAAAATACACAATCAAATTATTAAAACCATTAGCCTAACGATGGTGTGATGGTTGTGGCAAAGTGCACATGCAACACGACATCTACTATTGGTGGGCTCAGCCTGGAAATAAAATTGGCACAGGACAGAGATGATGGAACGCAGCTCCTTACCTAAATGCCTGATGGAAGAGCTCTATTTTCATGGCCCTGCAGAACTGAGAAAGGTCCCACAGGGCCCTGATCTCATCCGGAAGCTCATTCCAGTAAGTAGGAGCTGCCATAGAAAAAGCCCTGGACCTGGTTGACACCAACCTGGCATCCTTAAGCCCAGGGGGTCAGAAGATTTTGCAACCCAGACTGGATTTAGCTCGAATCAGTTAGGTAAGGGAAAAAGGAGCTTCTTTACCCTTGGAAAAGATGATGCAAGGCCTCTTCCCTCCAACCTTCCCTCTCCAGTCAAACACCTTAAAAAAAATTGAGTTCCTTCAAGGCCCTTAGGCACAGAGAAACACCAGGGTTTCTCTTGGCCAACAAAGCCTTCATGTAAAAGCACCTTCCCCATTGGGAACAATTATTCAAACATCTCAGACTACAGATCTGAACACAGGGATTTCCCCCTCTTAGGCTCTGAGGATTCTGACACAGATCTGGATAAAGAGGAAGGCCAGTTGTTTGAGAACAAAGTCTCTCAACCACCTTTTTTCTCACAAGGAGCGTCCCAGTCTTTTATACAAATTATCAAAAATCCTGCAGCTTTCTTTCCCTAAGGTTGAAATCCCCAAGGCGGAACAGGAGGAGGAGGACAATGACAATGACGACAATGATAAAGGGACCCTTGAGGTTTTCTCTAGGGTTAGAGAGCTGGGTTCAAGTTTATCCTTCCCTTCCTTTTTTAAAAAATACTGAGATAAAAGAGGAATGGTCAGAGCCTACCAGTAACCATTTACATTCTGGACAGGCTAAAAGAATGCACTCTTTTCCTCGCAAGGTAACCAGCTTACTGAAAGTTCCAGTGGTAGATTCTCCTCTGGCTAGCTTAGCATCAGGGGTGGTTCTTCCAAAAGATCCCAGCGATTGAAAAAGTGACTTGGCTCTCCACAGAGCTTATGGGGACATTCTCCATTAAAATGGCCTTCTCCATTAAAACTTCTGCTGCCACTTCTCTGATGGCAAGAGCCCCATATATGTGGCTTCATAAATTGTCCCAAGAATACCCAGATTTAAATCAGCGCCTGTCAAGTTAAATCACAGTATGGAGAGGGCAGCAACCTTTATGTCTGTTGCTGTCCTGGACACAATCAAGTTCTCAGCAAGGGCCATGGCTTCCACAGTGGTAGCCAGAAGACATCTCTGGCTCAAGTCCTGGAACGTGGACTCCAGTTCTAAGTCTC
Organism: Gekko gecko; assembly: GCA_029375565.1. Lineage (NCBI taxonomy): Eukaryota > Metazoa > Chordata > Lepidosauria > Squamata > Gekkonidae > Gekko > Gekko gecko. The sequence continues at coordinate 165,191,845 of JAPDNY010000004.1, read as the reverse complement.
ATGTGGCATCCTGGCCTTTCCTGGGTCCTGGAATGTGGACTCCATTTCTAAGTCTCATGTGGCATCTTGGCCTTTCCTGGGTGGCAAGCTATTTGGGGATAGCCTAGAGAACAGCTTAACTGAGACCAAGGACAAGAAGAAGGTCATGGAATTCACCTATAAAAGGTAGGACAGAACACCTCCATGATTTAGATTGGACTTCAAACGGCAGTCGTGGACCAAATCCAAGCCTAACTTCAGAGCCAGAAGTCAATACTACAGTACAGCCCAAACACCAGCCTCTGGGAAGGGAGGAAACCAGCAGCAACAACAAAAGTTACTCCAGGCTAGCTCCGGTGGGGGACAGCTGCAAAAATTCCATCAATCCTGGAATTTATCAGCTATCAACAAATGGGTAAAAGAAACCATAACCCATGGCTACTCAATAGAATTTGTCACCCCACTTCACAACAGATTCCTGAACTCACCAGTGTCTCACTGCCCCATCAAGAGACAGCACACACATGATGCCATCAGCCATCTGCTGGAGATCGCCACCACTGAACATGTGCCATCAACACAAAGGCATCTATTCTATTTTTTTTAATGGTTCCCCAAAAATAATGGGGACTGGTGGCCTCAAATTCCCGATTAGGTTTGTGTGTACAGGAATTTCCAAATGGAGACCTTGAGCCCTGGAGCCAGAGGACTTCATTGCTTCCATCGATTGAACTGAGGCGTATCTTCACATGCCCATGACTCTCCAGGACAAGACAGTATGTGAGATTCACTTTCAGTAGAAAATGCTTCCAGTTCAGGGCCATGCCATTTGGGTTGGCATCAGCACCCCAGATATTCTCAAAACTGGTCACATCACTTGTTACAAATCTGCATCTCGAATCCATATCCATCTCTACTTGATGACCTCCTTATAGGATCACCTTCAGAAGAGCAGGCACTCAGGGACATTCAGGGCACTATCCAGTGCCTCTCCAGTCACGGCTTCCTAATCAACCCCCAGAAGAGCCAACTAACACCTGCCTAACTCATCATATGTTTGGGGTCAGTGATATATTCAATCCAGAAAAAAGTGGTTCTTCCACTAGACAGAGCAGAGAAGATCATTCAGACCATGAAATGGGTTCATTCAGTGAAATCAATGTACTTGATGATCCTAGCACATCTGCTAGGTTACATGATTACAGCTATTGAGACAGTCCAGACACACTCTTGGGTCCTTCAGTGGATGCTATTGCCATATCAAAGGTTCATATCCCTCTGAAAGCACATCAGAGTCAGCATCTCAGAAAGGACCTCTTTTGGTGGACAACTGAGAAACACTTGCTTGTAGGCAAACCCTTCCAAGTGATTGTTGTTCAGTCGCACAGTCGAGTCCGACTCTTCGCGACCCCATGGACCAGATCACGCCAGGCCCTCCTGTCTTCCGCTGTCCGCTGAAGTTTGCTCAATTTCATGTTCGTTGCATCGATGACACTGTCTAACCATCTCATCCTTTGCCATCCCCTTCTTCTTTGACCTTCAATCTTTCCCAGCATCAGGGTCTTCTCCAGTGAGGGCTCCCTTCTCATTTGGTGGCCAAAGTGATCACAACAGACACCAGCATGATGGGTTGGGGAGCCCATTGCTCACTGGGCCACATGCAAGGGACCTGGTCCCATCAAGAAGCTTCCCTCAGCATCAATCTTTTGGAACTGCGTGCAATTTGTCTCACACTTCTCCACTTCCAAGACCATCTGCCTCAATTGAACGTATGTATACAGACAGACAGCACCATGGCCAAGGTGTATGTGAACCACCAGGGAGGCACCAAAGCCAAAAAGCTACAGCAAGAGTCAACTATCTTCATGTCCTCGGCAGAACATCATCTGGCCTTTCTCAGAGGAGAACACATCAGCAGCATAGCAAATGTTCAAGGAAATTGGCTCAGCCATACCAGGCTGGACCAGGGGGAGTGATTCCTCCTGTAGGAAACATTCCAGTCCCTGGTTCTACATTTTGGCTTACCATGCATAGATCTCCTTGCCACACTGACCAATGCCAAGAAATCCAGATTCTTCTCGAGACATCTTGAGATGTCAACAAGCAGAACAAGTGGATGTTCTGGTGTCCCCGTGGTCATCGGGCCTTCTTTATGCCTTTCCCTCCCATACCCTTGATTCCAAAGGTTCTGAACAAAATGAAACAGAAGAAAGCAGAGTTGATTTGCCTGGCCCCATTCTGGCCCAGGAGACCTTGGTTTCCCAGCCTGCTGAAATCATCAGTTCAACCTCCATGGGAATTTCCACTGTCTCCCAGTATGCTAACCCAGGGCCCCATCTGTCACCCAGACCCAGCTTGGCTTCTCTGATCAGGTTATTCAGACCATGATGGTGGCCGAGAAAAACACCACTTCTAGAATTAACAACTTCTTGGAAGGCTTTTGTCAGATGGTGCAAGAGGAAACACCTGCAACCAGATACCCTGGTTCTTCCTCAGGTATTGTCTTTCCTACAGGATGGAGTGTCTCAGGGTCGACGAGCAAGAACTCCCCATCACTAGGTTGCTGCTTTGAGCACTGTACTTTCATCATTTAGTGGTGCAGCGTTCTCCAGGCACCCAGCAGTGAAGAGATTTCTGAAGGGATTTACTTTGTCTAAGCCCCCTACAGTGCACAGGTTTCTCTCTTGCGATCTTCATGTAGTTCTTCAGGCTCTAACCAGTCCTCCATTTGAGCCTCTGAGGGAGGTTTCCCTGAAGGTTCCTTACCCTGAAGGTACTTTTCCTGGTAGCTTGTTACATCAACAAGAAAGGTCTCAGAGATAGGTGCTCTTTCCATCAGAGACATGGTGTTTCTGTGTGCAGATCCCATCTTCATTCCCAAGGTCAACACACCTTTTCACAGCTCACAGGAGATACATTTGCTGTCCTTCTGCCCAAAGCCATCTCATCATTGGGAGAAGACTTGGCACTTGCTTGACCTTCACAGAGCACTTTGCATTTATATCAGAAGGACCAAGCCATTTAGGAAGTTGGATTCCCTTTTTGTGGCTTTTCATCCAGCAGCCAAGGGGGAAAGGATTTCTAAGCAGGTTGCTAAAGGACTGTGTCTCCTTGGCATATGAATCGCAGGGCCTTCAAGTCCCAGAGGGGATCACAACTCATTCAACAAGAAGTGTTTCTATGTCAGCAGCATTTGACACAAATGCATCCATTGGAGATATCTTCAAGGCCGCTACCTGGGCTTCGGTGTCAGCATCTGTCAGGCACTACAAGATGGACTCTATTGCCACGGCTGATGCAGCATTTGGGTGGAGAATCCTACAAGACGTGGTCTAGTCCTACTGTTGTCTCTATGCTTGGCAGTCATTTTTCCCCTCCCTGGATCAGATGAGCTTTGTAACCTCCAAGGGTATCAGAATGTCCTCCACCCCTTGAAAGAGAACAAAACATTGGACTTTCTGTGAAGGTTCCTTCTTCTCAAAGGCGAGGAGGACACTCTGGACCTACCCCAGCTGGAGGGTCTCAGTTCAGCCTATTACACTTCCTAAAGGGTGACTGACTGCCAGTCCCCATGTTCATTGTTCTTTCACAGTTCTAACAGTTTACCTTTACTTGTATGGTTTCATAGGGTTCTATAAGTCTTGTTGTCTGTCTGTTTGGCACACATTGTGGACTGTTATCAGCTGCAGAAGTCTCCAGACTGAGGGTAGGCTCCTCCTCCTCCCGGAGATGGAAAGTGCAATCAATTTCCTGCCTCCAGGGATTGTGGGAAGAGGAACCCAAGTGTATCAGAGAACGGTCACGGTAAGTCCAATGTTCCATTTCCTTCTCCTCCACATTCCAGTCCTCTCAGAAATAAAGCTTATGTATCTCACATGAGATGCAGTAATTCCGAGTGCAGAAAACATTTGAAAATTACAACAGCAACTCATTAGCATATTAGGCCACACCCCAATAGCATGGCTCGTTGGCATATTAGGCCACACCCCCATGTTACCAGAAGTGTGGTCATCCAGCCACACCTTTTGCTTCTTATTCTGTTTACCTTGCTTGTTGTCAAAACCCAGGGCTTTTTTTATAGCAGGAACTCCTTTGCATTTTAGACCACACACCCCTAATGTCGCCAATCCTAATGAATTTCTGCTGTTGGGTGTGGCCTATTATGCTAATGAGTTCTTGCTGGGCGTGGCCAACTTGGGAGCCAGCCAGAACTCTGTTCCTGTGCGTTCCTGCCCCAAAATAGCCCTGGCATAGGGTATGGATCCAGGCATCGGGTGACACCTGTCGGCCAATGGAACCCATCCCCAACCCACATGCTGGAGGTAACCTGGAGTGGCAAGCAAGTGGTACCACATGGGCACAAGCCACTGCGTGGAACCCTTGTCAGCTGGGAGTGGAGCCAGGCAACCACCCCTGAGCCAGGCATGGTGCTGCAGGGCTCAACCCCAAAGACCCATTAAGGGGTCCCCCGCTTTGGGAGGCAGACACACAGACTCAGCCTTCTCCTCAAACGGACCCAGCCAAATGCCTGAAACCACCAACATAGATACATATACCTGAGTTTACAAACTACTTTTGCTCTTTATGTTTTTATATTCATTAAGCCCATCAACTCTGGTTTCTATGGTTCCTTATGTGAGTCCCCTTTCTTATCCCAAAGTAGAAAAAAAATACCAAACAATGTTTAATTCCCTTTAAGTAGCGCTTGTTGAGAAATCTACTTGTCTTCTGAAGAGCTTTTCAGTGAGATTGTTGTGAAATATAAACTACACTGGAATTAAAAAGGTAGCAAGTGAATACATTACTTACATATCCTCAGTAACCTTGATTTTTTTTTTTTTATCAAAGCCTTAAGTACTTGTAAAGTGAATCTGATTAGCTGAGAATAACACTAATTTCATTCTGTTCATAAAGCTGGTTCTTCTAAAGCTTCTAAGAAATGAGATACAAGTGGAAAATTTCAACAGCATCTGCTTTATTTTAAGATCTGTGCCGCAACAATTTTCAGTGTTTCAGTCTCCTGTCCTTCCCCCCCTCCATTTCTAAATGGGAGGGGGAATCCCAAAAGCATGCCCAGTTTGGTTTTATGGAATCACATAATCATAGAATGTTAGAGTTGGAAGGGACCTTGCCGGCCATCTAGTCCAACTCCCTGCACTCTGCATGAGTGAAGCCGAAAGATAGCCCTACAACATACCCAAAAGATGGTCATCCAGCCTCCACTTAAAAACATCCAGTGAAGGTGTGTCGCCTAATATGCAAAGGAGTTCCTGCTAGAAAAAGAGGCCTGGCTTAGCTTACACATTGGCCTTGTGAGATGTGAAAGAAAAACCTCAGTATATTAATACACCGTAATGTGAAATCCTGGCATTGGCATAGTTGTTTCTGGCCCAGGTAGTCTAAAAACCCTGCCACGAAAGGTCACGCTGTTGCATTTCATTGGAAATTGGCATGGAAAAGTCCCTGTGCAGTTTCAAGGCTGAATTGGTAAAAATAAAAATGTGAAAGGTTTTCTTCATTCCTGGACAGATCAGACTGGTCAGCATAAAAAGAATGTATTCTCCTTTGTGATCATCATTCACACATTCAAAGCAAACTGATTCGTCATAAGGCAGTGACAAACTATGTCTGAGTGGAAATCTGTCACTTATTTTGAAAAATTATTTAGATGCGTTGACGTTATTTTCAGAAGGGGTAGGGGAGATACCAAAGCAGAATATTAACAGTTGGAAAGAGCACATTTCCTTTAAAATGTCTTTAGCGGTGTGCTGGTTGATGATTTTTAGTAGCTTTTATTTTGCTTGCATTACATTATGTGATTTATTTATTTAATTTTAGTTCTTAATCTGCTTGGCGCTTTCTAAATCAACGGAAAAGTGGAATAAATGGAATCGGTAAAAAAACAAATATTATATGTAATAGCTTTTAAAAGTGACAAAATCTGCCGCGAAATGCATTGAAAGCTATAATATTTAGAAGCAGACGTTTGAGTGTCAGTAAAGATAAATATTTGGAGGATATTCCTCCCAGTGTAAATTAGAATACTCGTGCTAAGTGTGTTCATCATTTTAAACAAAAATGTAATTTTTTAAACTCCAAGGCAGTAAGTATATGGAGAACAAGTAGGGTCTTGGGTGGTATATAGCACTTAGGATTACCTGGCCACCAACAGGAGACTTGAGGAGGAGGGACATGGGGGGGCACCGTTGGCAACAGCATGGTGTTACTTCTGCGGAAGACCCGGATGTCATTTCTCTCTAGGAATCGCTGGAAACTTTATGGTAAAACCATCAAGTTTCTGCTGATTCCTAGGCTGGACTGACATCACTTCCAGGTTTTCCCCAGACGTGACAGCATGACATTATTTCTCTCCTGCAGCTGTTCTGAGCAGTAGCAGGAAACAGGGAGCCAGAGCCTGAACAACTCCCATCCCCAGTGGGGGTCTGACAGCCCCAGTGCCTCAAGAAGGTCTGCCCTGCATAAATAGGGGACTTTCTTGATTCCCCCTTCCTTGGTGTGGACCTGTGTTCCCCTTCAAATTTGCCCTCACAGCATCATGGGTGTTGAAGTGGGGATGGGACTGTAGTGGAAGGACAGAAATTGCACTCTCTCTTTTCTACAAGTAGAAGTGCCTACCACAAGTGGAAAGGGCATGTAGGATTAAGACCATTATGTTTGGTGATACAGCTGTAAGCTGGGGGTCCCAGTTCGACCGCCCTTTGCCCAAGCTGAGTGGAACCTTCCCCCCACAGCCCAGTCGCCTGTCTCGAGCCACATCAGTGGAGGCCTCCACCCCCCAACACATTTGTTGAGTGCACGAAACCTAAATCTGTATGGAAACTTCAAGAATTTTGCCCATTATGTTGTCGAAGGCTTTCACGGCCGGAGTTCATTAGCTGTTGTAGATTTTCCGGCCGTACAGCCCAGAAAATCTACAGCAACTAATTTTGCCCATTTTTTTTTTAATGGCCCAAGGTCTAAAAGTGTTATACATATATCAGTGAGGGAACTTGCACACAGAATTGAAGTAGTTTCTGTATTCATTCCCAATCCTGAAGAAACAAGCCGTTGCTCCTAGTTAAAGGTGGCTTGTTTCTTCAGCAGCGGAAGCTGCTGGAGGCGTTACTTTAACGAGAGATCCAGTTTGATGCAGGGCCTGTACTTAACAAGTGATCTTTGACTTGCAAATTACAGTGCAGTGGAGGGCCTAGAGTGTCAGACTGGGAGAGGATCTGGGAGAGCCAGGTTCGAATCTCTGCTCTGCCACGGAGGCTTGCCGGAGAGTAGGCCAGTCACCTACTCCCATCCTAACCTAATTAATAATGGAGGAGAGAGGAAGGATGTCCCCACTGGGGAGAAAGGCAGTTATGAAATAAATAAATACATTTCTTATTCTAACAAGTTTAACTTGAAAATTAAAAAAAAAAATGGATTTCCTTTTCTTGGAAGGGTTCACTGATACCTAAATTAATCTTTGCCAGTGATTAAATGAGAAAAAGGTTTATATTTCCGCAGCTTTTTAAAAAAAAATCATATCATTTGCGGCTGAAATTAATACATATCAGTCTGAGTTATTTGATCATCTATGTAAGTATGCCAGACTTTCCAGGCATTCTAAGTAAGAGATTTACTTTTAAAAAAAGAGCAGTTCAAAGCCTTTTTTTTTTGTATTTTTTTTAAAAAACATTCTTACTAGCAACCCATTTTTTTTTTTATTTGCGTTGCTTTTGTTCCTTGCCACCTTCTTCATCCAGGGAGGGGGGGAGAGTAGCAGCCAGTGTCGCTTTTGAAATGGAAAAATGGTTTCAAATCATTGGCAAAGCTTAATGACTTCTGACTGCTGAGATATGTTAATTTAAGGCAGACCAAATGTTCCTCGGCTGCAAATATTTGGTGTTGTTCGCTGGGAACTGGCAAGATTTATGAGGGCCCGGTGGCAAAGACTGCTTACATGCTCCACATCACAATTGCTCCCCATATTAGCTGACAGAAGATAGGGAAGGGGGAAGACAGAAACTGGAAATAAATTAAAAAAAACTTTTATTTTTACTGAAAAAGACTGAGGGATCAAAGCAGTTTTCAGGAAGAAATCAGAAAGTTCAGTTTCACACATTCACCCCTTTGTCTTGTTGTTGTTGTACAGCTGCACAGTCGAGTCTGACTCTTTGCGACCCCATGGATCACATCACGCCAGGCCCTCCTGTCTCCATTGTCCTCCAGAGTTTGCTTAATTTCATGTTCATTGCCTCGATAACACTATTGTCTAACCATCTCATCCTTTGCCATCCCCTTCTTCCTTGACCTTCAGTCTTTCCCAGCATCAGGGTCTTCTCCAGTGAGTGCTCCCTTCTCATTTGGTGGCCAAAGTATTTGAGCTTCAGCTTCAAGATCTGGCCTTCCAGGGAACAGTCAGGGTTGATTTCTTTAGGACTGACTGATTTGATCTCCTTGCAGTCCAAGGGACTCTCAAGAGTCTTCTCCAGCACCATAATTCGAAAACATCTATTCTTTGGTGTCCGGTCTTCCTTATGGTCCAACTCTCATGGCCATACATTACTACTGGGAATACCATTGCTTTGACCATGCGGACTTTTGTTGGCAGGATGATGTCTCTACTTTTTATTATGCTGTCTAGGTTTGCTGTAGCTTTCCTCCCAAGGACCAGGCGTCTTTTAATTTCATGGCTGCAGTCACCCTCTGCAGTGATCTTGCAGATCTTTATGGTTCTGCTTAGAAATCACATTTGTCTTGTCCCTCCCCCTTTATTAGTGTTGGCCAGCTCTTGGTTGGGAAATATCTGGAGATTTGGGGGATGGAGCCTGGGGAGGGCGGGGTTTGGGAAGGGGAGGGACCTCAGCAAGGTATAATGCCATACAGACTGCCCTCCAGAACAGCCATTTTCTCCAGGAGAACTGATCTCTGTCATCCTAGGCCTAGGCTGGGAGGGTGAGGTAGAAATCTAATAAATCAAATCAAACCAGTTTAAATAGTGGGAGATCAAAAGCTACCACATGGAGTTTGCAACCTACTTTAGATGGAGATGTGTATCACTTACTTCATAGGCAAAACAGCCAACAGTCTTCAAAGGTAGCCCCACCTGGGAACTGTAAACTGATCTTCTGCATGTTTACACAGAAGTAAGTCTTACTGAGGGAGAGAAGGACCTCAGTCAGACCTCAGAAGCTAAGCAGGGCTGGTACTTGGAAGGGAGACCTTCAAGGAAGGCTCTGCAGAGGAAGGCAATGGTGAAGCACCTCTGCTTCTCACTAGCCTTGAAAGCTTCTTGCTGGGGTCACAAGAAGTCAGCTGCAACTCAGCAGTGCTTTGCACACCCACACCCACAAAAGTCCTACTGTGTTCAGCAGGGCTTAGTCCAGAGAAAGGCTCTGTCTAGCATTACAAAGTGCCAAGAAATCCCAGCCTTCACAGTCAGAAACACAGTCAGAAACACAAAGGGGCATTTCCCTCTTTGGCCCCACAGATGGGGGATATTAAGGGATATGCTCCAAAACTATGAAGAATTCTTGGACAAATAAAGAAGGTTCTTCGGTTCATTCATTCAAAATACTCATATCCCATCTTTCTCGTAAAAAAGGACTCAGAATGAGCATCGACCCCATTGCACCGTTGGGGATCGCTCAGGCCAGTGATTCACCTGTTGCAGAAAATCCAGCTTCAAACAGACATATCCCTTGAACAGCAGGCATTCTTCTACTCTCAGCAAAGTGGGGGTGGGGTTACCTGTAAAAATGTCTCATGCGAGAAATAGATCTTTTAATTCAAAATCTGAAATGAAGAGAGGCCAGCACAGTATTGAGACAATGAAATCGGTTTTGGAAACAGGCTGCCAGTCACTTTTCAAAAGGGAGGGGAGGGGAGAATTGCATGGAAGGGGGAGGGAGCATGTGATCTCATGGCTTTCTTCCTATCTCTGCAATATAGTTAAGAGTTTGCCAGTGTTGTTTCTGGACTAAGCCACGGCAGGTCCATAGCCAGGATTTTGTGACTTGTGGGGCAATTTATTTTTTTCCTAGTGGGGCTGAAGTTCTCAGAGCAGAAAGAAAAGTCATTTAGCCAATAGAAAACTGTTGCTGGGATAGATCTCTAAATTGCAAGCTGTCAACCACTTTAGATGACAGTTCTCAGCTGCTGCAAGTTAATCACTTCTGCCAGTCTAAGCAACAATTCTGGTGCCAAGCCGGCAGGTGGGGATGAGGACTACTATCATCAAGAAAGCTAACACTTAGGCAGAAAAACTCTTTTAAAGGAGACCAGTTCTTTAACACAGAGTTAGAAGGGATCTTAGAGGTCACCTACTCCAACCCCCCTTGCTCAGTGTGGGAATTAGTCAACTACAGCACCCCACTCTACTTAAGGGAGCACATGCCTTAAAAATGTTTTAAAATGATTGAAAAAGCATTTACAGGAGAAAGTTTTGTGAGGCTGTGCCTTTAAGAAAGGGAGCAGAGCCCCCAAAAGCCCCACCAAACAACGGGACTGAGCCACAGTTCTTGAGCCAGTTTGGTGTAGTGGTTAAGTGTGCAGACTCTAATCTGGGAGAACCAGGATTGATTCCTCACTCCTTCACTTGCAGCTGCTGGATGACCTTGGGCAAACCATAGTTCTGTAAGAGCTGTTATCTCAAGGACAGTTCTGGAAAGAGCTTTCTCAGCCCCTCACAGGGTGTCTGTTGTGGGGAGGGGAAGGGAAAGGGGTTTGTAAGCCGCTCTGAGACTCTGAGTGAAGGGCAGGGTATAAATCCAGTCTCCTCCTCCTCCTTCTCCTCCTTGACATTGTCCCGGCCCCACCAGCTCGGGACTGGGCACCCCCCCGCGGACGACTCAACCCAGCCGCAGCACAAGCCCCATGCACCTGGCAAGCCCCTGGAGCAGCGACGAGGAGAAGATCGACCTGGGCGCGGCTGGGAGGCTGATGGGGGCCGCGGCGCTCCCTGGCCAGCGGGAGCAGCTGGGAGAGCGCGCGGCCAGCAACGGGCCCCCTGGGGGGTGGGGGGGTGCGGGGATGAGCCCCGAGGGAACCCCGAAGATGCCCAGCAGCTGCGGAGCAGCAGCGGCGGCGCGGCCCTGGGGCTGTCCAAGCTGCCGCCGGCGCAACTTCCGCACACCACACCCCACTCGGCGGCGTCCCTTAAGAGAGGAGGCGGGGCCAGGGCCAGGGAGGAAGGTGGGCAGGGAGCACTGGGGGGTGCTGGGATGGAGAGGAGGAATAAAAGGGTGGCAGACAAGAGGGGCCGGGGAGGAGAACGGTGCCAGAGAGACTGGGTCCGTAGAGCAGAAAGCCAGAGAGAGAGCCAAGACCCATTCCCTTGCACTCAGGCAGAGGGGCACTCGGGGTGCTTAAAACCCCGTCCCCTGCCAGTCTGAGGCCTCTTTCTCATCTCCTCCTTTGCGATCTTCTCGCTCCCAGAACCCCAACCCGCTGCCGGGCTTCGGGAGGCCACGGCTACCGGGGGCGCCAACCCTTCCTCGCAGGCGAGGCCTGACAGACATGTCCAGTGCAAGACTAGCCTAGCCTGCCAATGGGACACTGTGAACAATGGCAGTCATGTATTTCGGCTACTTGATCCTTTGCCTTCTTCCATCATGACCTGCTTGTGAACCTTGACTGGGACTGGACATGTGTGCTTCAATGGTATGAAATGTTGAGGGGGCGTGGCTCAGTGGCAGAGCATCTGGTTTTCACGCAGAAGGTCCCCGGTTCAATCCCCGGCATCTCTAGCTAAAAGGACCAAGACAGTAGGTGATGTGAAAGACCTCTGCCTGTGACCCTGGAGAGCTGCTGCCAGTCTAAACAGAACAATACTGGCCTTGATGGACCGGTGGTCAGATTCAGTATAAGGCGGCTTCATTTGTTCATGTGTTGTTATTCGCTTCATTCCACCTAGTATCTCACCAATGTAATTTGGGTCGACTCTGCCACCGATGGTGCTGATTTTTCTACGACAAAAAGCATTCCTTTGGTTTGTGCTGAGTTTTTAACTGGATTGTATTGAAACTGTGGTTTTATTACTGTCATGGTATTGTAATGGTTTTTAACCATCCCAAGTCCCATTTAGGGGGAGGGAAGAATGAAAATCTAATATGTATATATTTAAAAATTACAAGTATTTTATACCATTCAATAGATTTGTAGTTATTTTATAATGCCAATCAAGGAAATTCATGCTTAAAGGTGAGAGTAAAGTACTTGTTTCCCATTATCACATGTCTGTGCAATCACTTGCGATTGTGCCTTTCAGTATGAATATGGACATTTCTCACAACCAGTGCTTTTTAAAAAAAATTAAATGTGTCTTCGATTACATTTTTCCCTTGACGTATCTTGGACTTTCCATGGAGTGACCCAGTTGTTTATCTACCTGTTACAAAAAAATTCAAAATGCCCCCACCCCCCAAACACACAAACTAAAATGCTTAACTTCTATAACATGCTATGATGTGTAACCATTTGTGGTTAATTATCCACAGCTTTAATAACGAAGTTGAAAAGGCATTACTGGTTTTAATGAATGCTTATGACCCCTTTTTTTTTTTTTTTTGGTAAAACTCTCCTAAAAAGGAGAGAATTTTATTCTTTTTATAAGAAAGAGGAAGGGTAGACAGCTGGAGAAAGAGAAAGATGGAGTGAAGTTTTCTCTGTTAGTAAAGGTTAATTTTAGTTAGTAATTAATACCATTTTTGGCATCTATCGCGATTCGAAGATCTTCTTTTAAACTACAAAGTCCAAAATCACTCTGTTAATACAGTTAGTAAAGTCCATTGGGGTTAGTAATCAAACAGCTCCTTGTAGATGGTACACGAACAGTCCTTAAAATGTCTTCTTTTTAGGTCTCTTCCAGTTGTAGATTGAGTCCTTTTCCACTTTGATGTCTTCCAATCCGTCGCCTCCTTCCCCTGGGCTGCCGTCTTTTTCTCTGCCAATTTTAAATGCTGCGTCTTCCTCCAAACTGGCGTGTCTCTTCAAAGATTTTTGCTTCTTAAAGGTGTAATCCATCTTCTTTCTTTTCTCTTTTAACTTGTGTTTCCGGCCTTCAAATTTCCAGGGCGCCATAATTACTGCACGTGGAATCGGATCTCTGGTATATTGCCCGCTATATTCAACATCCCCTTCTACTGGCAGAGTATCTTCTTTTATAAAAGCGGAATAGGCTTTGAGAGCCATGTCCACCTCTTCTTTTAATTCTTTCGCTTCACTGCCAGTTAGGGGTGCCAAAACATTTGTCGAAGTAAATCCGAGATCCTCTTTCTCTTCTTCTTTCACGCCCTGAAAACTTAAAATCAAATCCGATTTCTGTTCTATTTCTTCCAATTTCCCCTGTCGACTAACCAAGACACTTTCCACTTTAAGCAAAGTTTCATTGATTTTCTGTATTTGCTCCAGCAGAGGGCGCAGATCCTGTTGATTGACAGCTAGCTCTTGGGGGGGCTACCCGGGCCGGAAGTCCCTCCTCTCATCTCTTCCGGTTTCTGCAGGACTTTCCCTGTAGTCGACATTTTGATTTATTATTTACTTTTATAAAGTTCGTGCCACATCCCCAAGGAAGCTAATAGGATCGATTCTTTTATACAACTCCAACGGTACTTTCACCAACACTGTTTTCCTCTCTGCCCCCCTCGCGCACCCTTTGTAAATCTTGCTTCTCAAAAGGGGTGGGGATTCCTCCCTCCTCCCATACGCTTAAGCGCTTACGGGGGGCTCGAATTCACGCTTCAAAATCGATCTTCAACTCACGGTTCGATGCCACTTCTTCTTTTTATATTAAATCGTAACGCTGTCTTCACTCCTGGAATTCGGTGGCGCCGCTAAGTCCCATTATGGGCACAACGCAGCGGGGCCGATTGGGGCGGGGAGAAAGCCTCAATTTCCCGGCTGTCTGCCGGCAAAGAGGCTACTCCCCAAGCGCCCCCAGTTCGGAGCCTTTGCCTAAGGCTCACTAGGGTCTTTCACATATGCGAAGACCCCCCCTAACTGCGTGTGGGCTAACCGCCTCCGGGAACGTCCCGAGAGGCGGCCGCCATTCGCAGCGCCGAAACCGAAACCTCTCTGACCCCTTTTTTTTTTAATTTGCTATTTTTTGCAAGTTTACATCAGTTTTTACATCCGTTTACATTACATACAGCCTATTGTTACAACATGAGCACTGGGATTCATCTGATTGAGTCTACAGAAACTAGTAACTGGTGTCCATTTTTTAGAGAAAAATATTCAGTCAACCTAGCCCATGTCTGTTATTTTAGAAGGCCATCTTTTATGTTGACATCGAAATATCATTAGAACCCAATGAATACACTGCATTTCAAAGGTGATGCAGTTCTGTGAAATTCCACAGAATCAGCAACTCAATTCTGCAATGTCGTTTTCTTTAGAAAACTTTATTCTTTCTGAATAAACTTCTCTAACATAAGCTTGCACTAGGTTGACCTCCTGAATAGCCCAGACTATAAGCAAAGCAGGGTTGGCCCTGGTTAGTATTTGGATTGGAGACCACCAAAGAAGTCCAGGGTTGCTACGCAGAGGCAGGTGATGTCAAGCCACCTCTGAACACCTCTTGTCTTTAAAACCTTATGGGGTCGCCATAAGTTAGTTGTGGCGTAATGATACTTAATTATTACATTAGTTTGTCCAGCAGAAGAATCTAAGGTGAAGCATTGTTTTCATATTGTCACATGGGTCTTCAGAGGTGCACCTGGGCATCATGAACATTCTTAGATATGAGAAGGCCTTCAATGCTGGTAAGGTAGTTATTGGGAAACTCCTACAAGATGATGACTCAGCTCCACCCCACCTTCCAGAGTAGATATAAATTACCTGCCTACCATTTTTCTTCTTACATTGACACAGAGAGTACTCCATCTTGCTGTGTTATACCTCTGAGGATGCCAGTCACAGCTGCTGGCAAAATGTTAGGTACTACAATGCCAAGACCAGGGCCATACAGCCTGGAAAATCTGTAACAACTAATAAAATATTATGGTGTTACTTAAATAATAATCTACTATGCAGTACACTTATTGGCAGACTATATCCATCCCGAGGCTCTCAATGTTAAACATTGGTGTCAGGGCAGCTTGCTTCTGAGTAAATGTTCTCCAAACTATATCCATCCTGAGGCTCTCAATGCTAAACATTGGTGTCAGGGCAGCTTACTTCTGAGTAAGTGTTCTCCAAATCAAAGCACCAATCTATTTGCAGTTCAAGTAGGGTTGCCAAGTACTTACCGCAATTCGGCAAGGGACACACAGTCCCTGGCCGGAACATTCCTCCGTGTCACACCCACGCCGCACGATGCCATCCTCAGGAAGTGATGTCGGGTGACGCTTCCTGGCGACGGCATCGTGCACCGCATCTTTTACCCCCCCGGGAATGGTTCTGCCAAGACGTATCTGTCCCCCGCCGAACTACGGTAAGTTCTTGGGAAGCCTGAGTTCAACGCACCAAAAATGTTTTTATGTGTAGTGCATTACCCCACCTCCAAATAATCTTTCAGATGCCCAGTATCAGTGACCCATGTCAGATATGGTTGCCAACTCCGGCTTGGGAATTCCTGGAGATTTGCGAGGGGAACCTGGAGACGGCAGAGTTTGAGGAGGGAGCCTAGTACCAACATATCCCCTTGAATATAAAAGAGCAAGAGTCCAGTAGCACCTTAAAGACTAACAAAATTTGTGTCGGGGTATGAACTTCCGTGAGTCCCTGCTGGCTTCTTCAGATAATACTTCTTCGGGTATCTGAAGAAGTGAGCAGTGACTCACAAAAGCTCCTACCCTGACGGAAATTTTGTTAGTCCTTAAGGTGATACTGGATGCTTGCTGTTTTCCACTTCTGCAGACAGACTAACGCAGCTACCCATCTTGATCTGTCTCCTTGAATATAAATCACTTACTGTTATGCAAGTACTATGCTTTATTAATAAGACTTACAAGCTTTAAAAAAAACAACAACCCTGTCTGCATACTCATGTAGTGTGGATGCAAGGAAAATCATACCAGAAGTGCAATTTTTCTAAGGTAAACCATCCTAGCAAACACAACTGGCACGACTTGATTTCTTTGCCATTGTTCCTATGGCGGTGTTTTCATTCAAGTGTAGCAGCAGTCCCTGCGTGATGTAGGTAAAGTCTGCCATGTTTTAACTTGTAAGCACGGAGACAGTTCTTGGATCTGCAACAGATGACCAAATGGGTGGTAAATTTGCTTCTTTCGCTTCATTTCTATAGTTTCGAACATCAGGTAGCATAATTCGTGATACGGGAAAGGTATCTGTTTTCTGTTTAAAAGCACACGTTTTACCCCATACAGAGGCTTGGCCCAAAGATCCCGCCATCGGTTGATTAGAGAATAAAAACGAGGACGACCCTGTTTCTTCTAAAGATTGCCTCTTTTCGCTCCTTCCACCCACAAGCTCTCTCAAAGGCCGTAAATAGTCCCATTTTTGTTAATGAAGCTTCACTCATACAGCTGGGATTGTTTAATATTTTACGAGTGTTACTTTGTTTTGCTCTCAACGATCTCAGGCAGTTAAGGATTTATGAATCGTGGTTTTTTTCTCTCCCCCCCCACTTCTCTGCCCATCTGCGGTTTCCCTATCTTCTCTGGCCTTGAGAATATGTTTAAATTTATTAAAGCGGAGCAAAGCCTCATTATTTCAAAGGGGAGCCAAAGTGACACAGTGAATTGGTTATTAATGGAAAGGCACTGCCATAGGGCGATTGAAATTTAATGATATCCTACCCGGGAAAAAAAATGAGGGTGTCACTTTCCAAAAAGTCATGCTAAATGCCAGTCCTTTTTAAGGTCCTGCCGCTAATTTTATGCCTGCGCGCAGTAATGTTTTCGAAAGCGTTTAGGAAACACGGACCACTGACTGTACTGATTATCCTTTTCACCTTCTCGCCTGCTCCAAATGGGTTTGTGCAGTGAGCGATTTAATCTCTAAATATAGGGAACGTTAAAAAAAAATAACATTGCTGTTTTTCACAAGCTAAGGGCCTTTTGCAATCCTCCAGAGATGGACTTGCAAATATGCTATCTCCATATGCTCACAGCAAGCGCTCAGACTGGCTCATCACCAAAACAGCAGAACAGGAAAAAAGAACTTCAGTCCCCTCTGTTTCTTCTGCATCTTTGACATCCAAGAGAAAAAGACTATATTTAGCTACATTTAAGTCATATATATAAAGAACAGCAGTGCAGGGTCTCCCCCCCCGCCATACTCCTTGTTTGATGTTTGCTTCTTTTTTGTTTAAGTTTGCTGGACTCTCATCTGTTCATAGATACAGTACCTTAAAGATACAGTACCTTTTTATGTTCTGTAGCAGACTGCCAACATAGAAGTGGTTTTTGACATGTATTGACAATCAATTTGTTGAATGCCAATCTTGCAATACATCCTACTGGTAATAAATCTGTAACTTTTTTTTATTATATACCTATTCAATGTGTTTTCTATTTATATACTGATTTCTGTTTAGTCTGATATTGTATGTGTGTATAGATAGACTGATTCTATATTTATTAGTGTTGACTGCAGTTTTTTGGACAGACTCCAAGGTGTTAGAGTTCTTTTGTTTCCCGTCTTCTGTCGTATTTTTTCTGTGTTTTTGTTTGTTTTTTTTATCCAGTTTTACATCATTTTCTGTTACCTTAAACGGCACAGGACTGACACATTTACCTAGTACATGGTGATTCACAATATCAGAGGATTTTTCTCAGGTAGCAAATTATAATGTAATTTTATCTTCTCCTCTTATTTGAAAATCAGTATGATTTTTAGCATTTGTTTGTAGTTTACAGCTTCCTTTGGCCATTGAGGATGTTTGAACTTGAAAGACAGAATTTTGTCCTGAATATGCACACCATCTTTTGTTCTGATATTTTAAACTTCAAGGAAAATGCTGTGTTACAGCATATTTAGCATCTTCTCTCTTGCTCTAGAAAATTGGGGGAGGGGGAGGGGAGGTTGAGCAGGCTGTCTTACTTATAAAAGTATACAGTTATGCCCTCAACAAAATTCTCAACAGTATTTCTACATTCAGTGGAGATGTCTCCCATTCACACACACACACACATGTACACATGTATGTGTCCACTGAAAGCTATGTAAGAGGTAGTCCAAGTCTCAGATAATGTGTGCTTTGCCATAATACATAAGTATTAATTTTCTGACAACTTATTTTATTGTTATAAGAAAATATTATACAACTGTACTTCCTGTTGCCATTTGAATGCTGTGAAGTGCAACTATAAGTACTATGTCCTATCATTGCAGAGGGGAGTGCGGGTGAGAAGTGGTCAACTAGTGGGTGAGAAGAGGGGAGTGCGGGTGAGAAGTGATAGTCCAGCCACCAGAGATTTTGGAGAAACAAAAGCCACAGCTTTATTGAATATACTGCAAGAGCACTGACATGGCATGGGGATGGATCCTGAATCAGGTGACATGCCTGCCGCCTGATAACCCCCACCTGCTCAGGGTGAAATCCCAGGATCCACATGGGCACCAGCTGCTGAATGGTTCCCTTGCCACCTGATGGTGAGAGCCCTGCCGACAGCCCCTGAGCTGGGCATGCCATTGTTTTGGCTCCACCCCGAGACCACTTAAGAGAGAGTCTCCAGAACATGGGATGCAGGCACCGCCTCCCTAGCCAAAAGGATCCTCCCAACGCCAATCCTCCCAAAGCTGTGACAATAAATATAACAAGGAGATCAGTAACAAAACCTGTAACAACTGAAATGCAGGGAGGGTGGAAGGGAAAGCCATAAAACATCTGGGACAAGGTCCTAGTGGCAGTGCTTTAAGTAGCAGAAAGGAGGGGCAGCAAAGCCCCCCGGAGCCACCCACAGCCCTGCCCAGCATGTCGCCAGCCCCTGCATACAGGAGGTCCTCCTACTGCCACCACGGGATCCTGCCCTGGACTGGACTGTGTGGCCAGCATCAGTCTGCATGTTTCATTCTTGGCGATCCCTCATCCCAGCCATGGCTTGGAAGGTTTCTTCTATGCTTTATTTGGTGTGGGGGGGTATTGAAGGTATTTTCTGGTTGGACAATGAAATACCAGGGTAACATAAGAATTAGCAGCTTCCAGGGTGTTCGTAGGGTTCAAGGACAAGAGCTCCCTGTGGCTGCCACTCTGGAATCTTCATAGATCCTTATCAGTCTTCACCATTTGTCACATGACACCACAGCTTATTCTGTAGGGGAAAGGCCACTATCTAGTGATGACACAGAATAAGTATCTGATTCAGGATTAAGCCCCCCCAAAGATCATGTGGTTTAAAGAGCATCTTTTGCGTGTGGTTCCTTTTTAATGCTTCATCACTACTACAACAGGAATCTTCCATAGTCACTTCTGTCATTGCCTACTGATGGTGGTGGTGGAAAGTGTTTCAGGTGACAGCCAACTAATGGCAATCCCATAGGACTTCAGAAGCAAGAGGTGTCCAGAGGTGGTTTGCCATTGCCTGCCTCTTCGTAGTGACCCTGGATTTCCTTTGTGGTCTCCCATCCAAGGACCAACCAGGGCCAACCATGATCTACTTCCAAGATCTGACAACATCAAGGTAGCCTGGGCCTTCCAGGTCGGGGCTGTCTACTAGTAGCCCCAATTAATTGTTGATGATTACAGTGTGTGTAAAGCCAGTGGCTCCTACGAAAGAGTCACATGTGGTTTGAAAAAACCTGGGTGGGGAGAACAGAGAGAGACCTCCCACTCTCATCACCTGCAGATTTCATGGTGGGATCTGGTGTGACATTGAAGGTCTTGTTTCTGCATGATGCCGGGCCCTCAGAGCTCTCACTGATATAGGCAAGAGCTGAGAGTCTGAGGAAACCTGTGGCATCAGTCCCCCATAAAACATATCCGACATTAAGCCATTCCATCACATGGTTCCTTTTGTTCTTCCCCCTCCTTAATAATAATATTAACAGTGGCCATCTCTCCCAAGGTTTTAGAAGAGAAGAGTAGGTTTTATACCCCGCTTTTCTCTACCTTAAGGAGTCGAAAAGTGGCTTACAGTCACATTCCTTTCCTCTCCACACAACAGTCACCTTGTGAGGCCTGTGAGAATCCTGAGAAAAACATGAGCAGCCCAAGGTTGTCCGGCAGTCTTCATGTGAGGGAGAATCAAATCCATTTCCCCAGATTAGAGACCGCTGCTCTTAAACCATTACGCAACAGACTCAAACGTCCACGACATTACTGGCCTCTGCCCACGAGGCCGGCCATACACAGAAACGGAAGACATCTCTTTAAAGCCATCCGCTTCAGACTCTCTCAGTCTCTGGGTTTCTTTCTTTCTTTCTTTTTTTTTAATCTGTAAATGTATCATCCCCTAACCTTTCTAAAAAAGACATAAACACTTCAGTTACATATATTTTGATTGTTCCTTGACAGTTTACTGGAGGCTGAGCAGTGACAGATTTCTTCATTGTCTCTTCTCTCTTTTTTTTTCCGCCAAAATTTGTCCTTTAAGTCATTTTTGTTGACTTCCCCTTTTAGCAGCTCACCTCACAATGAGAGAGGAGACAATTAATGGGAGGGTGATTTATCACTGCCAAAAACTGTCAAGGACTTCTTATGTAGCTAGAGAAAAAGCAATTTCACATTATGGCATTTCATTCCGAATACATTGTATTTACTGCTCACAGTTTTATTTTCAGAGCCTATTATCAGGTGAAACAGTTGCATCTGAAATGTTGTTTGCGACATAGGTGACCTGTTAGAATTTGATAAGTATTTACGCCAGAGCACAAGGGGCTCACACATCTGCTGTTGGCAGAAGCAATGGAAAAAAATAACCTGGAAATGAGGCGTTTGATTTTTCTGGTTCCTACACTCGAGCATCTGTTGCTATAATTAAGTGGCATTCAGTAATTGCGGAGCAATGGTGAAATAAACATATGCATTCTTGCCAGCTTTTAGGATTTGGTGTCCTTACTGTAGGAGAGACAAGCAAAGTGACTTCGGCAGGAAGAAAGGGTTCTGTGACAAAGTTTAACAATTAACTTTTTTTTTCGTATTGCACAAAAGGGGGGAAAAAACAACACTGGGGGGGGGGGCGGGTGGAAATAGCCAGGAAAGGGGAGAGGGAGAGATATACATTGGCGGGGTGCCTAATACATTTAACCATTTAAATGTCAAGTATAATGAATGCTGAAGCTTACGTGGTGCAAAGGTAAAGCCAGATACCAAATTGGAGACACATTAGCGCTTTCCTGTTGGTTATTTGTAAGTCCCCAGATGATATTCTTGGAAGGTCCGTTCCCCCCCCTTTAAAAAATTATTACGCATATCGAGGAAGACGCATTTAATAAAAGGGAAGTTTGTGACATGTTTCGTAGGGAGTAGAACTCACTTGGAGGAAAAAACTATTAAGGACCGAGATTGTTTACAAAATGTGCTGTTATTGAAAAAGAACCACAAGCGTAATAGCAATCTGGGAGCAGCTATGTTTCTCTCTCTCTCTCTCTCTCTCTCTCTCTCTCTCTCTCTCTCTCTCTCTCTCTCTCTCTCTCTGTCTCTGTCTCTCTCTCTCTCTCTCTCTCTCTCTCTCTCTCTCTCCCCCCCCCCAGTTTGGTGTAGTGGTTAAGAGCACAGACTCTAACCTGGGAGAGCCGGGTTTGATTCCCAACTCCTCCACATGCAGCTACTGGTGTGACCTTGGGTCAGTCACAAGTTGTCTCAGAGCTGTTCTCTCAAAGGCAGTTCTTAAGAGAGTTATCTCAGCCCCCTCTACCTCACAGGGTGTCTGTTGTGGGGAGGGGAAGGGAAAGGAGACTGTAAGCTGCTCTGAGACTCCTTCGGGTAGTGAAGGGCAGGGTATAAATCCAATCTCTTCGTCTTCTCTTGTTTTTTGTTTTGTTTTGCTGTCAAGTTGCAGCTGACATATGGAGTTTCCAAGGCAAGAGACAGTCAGAGGCAGTTTGCCATTGCCTGCCTCTACATCATGACCCTGGACTTCCTTGGTGGTCTCCCATTCAGGGCTATTTTTGGGCAGGAACGCACAGGAACGGAGTTCCGGCTGGCTCCTGAGTTGGCCACACCCAGCAGGAACTCATTAGCATAATAGGCCACACCTAACAGCAGAAACTCATTAGGATTGGCTACATTAGGGGTATGTGGCCTAACATGCAAAGGAGTTCCTGCTACAAAAAAAGCCCTGGGTTTTAACAGCAAACAAGGTAAACAGAATAAGAAGCAAAAGGTGGGTGTGGCTGGATGACCACACTTCTGGTAACATGGGGGTGTGTCCTGATATGCTCATGAGTTTCTGCTGATGGATGTGGTCTATTATGCTAATGAGTTCCTGCTGGGCTTTTTTCTACAAAAAAAGCCCTGCTCCCATCCAAATACTAATCAGGGCTGCCCTGTTTAGTAGCCAAAATCTGACAAGATCACACTAGCCTGGGCCATCCAGGCTAGGTCATTGATCTCACACTTCATGTAGAATCTGACTAGGATTTAAAGCAGCTATTTCCATCCCTGATGTCTGCGCTCAGTAATTTGGGTCTGCTTAGTGGCTGCGGTGGCTCAAGTGGTTAAGACACTGAACTGGAGCCTGGAAGGTCGGTAGTTCAGCAGTTCGAGACCCGAATGACGGAGTGAGCTCCCGTCTCTGGTTCCAGCTCCTGCCAACCTAGCAGTTCGAAAGCAAGAAATTACAAGTAGATAAATAGGTACCGCTTCGGTGGGAAGGTAACAGCATTCCATGTGCCTTGGCATCCAGTCATGCCAGCCACATGATCACGGAAACGTCTTTGGACAGCGCTGGCTCTTCGGCTTGGAAACGGAGATGAGCACCGCCCCCCTAGAGTCGGATTCGACTGGCTTTCGAGCAAGGGCAACCTTTATCTTTACCTAGTGGCTGACTGGGGCTCGTATGAGATCTTTGCTCACTAGAGATATTAATCTAAGCAGAAGCTTTCATCTGTTGTGGAGGAGAGGATCATGACAAGGCAGTAAGAATAATCGCATAGCAACTGGCAGCCGTTGGCACCAGAAGGAAGGCCTCTCGGTGATGGACAATTGGATGCACTCGTTGGCTCCTCCCACATTCTCCTGAGCAATCTCTGCTGGTGGTAGTGGAAAGTGCCGTCAAGTTGCAACCAACTTATAGCTACCCCTCATGGGGTTTTGAAGGCAACATATGAGCAGTGGTGAGTTGCAGTTGCCTGCCTAAAGTGCAGGGCTCTTTTTGTAGCAGGAACTCCTTTGCATCTTAGGCAGCACACCCCTGATGTAGCCAATCCTCCACGAGCTTACAGTAGCCCCTGTAAGAAGAGCTCTGTGAGCTCTCAGAGGATTGGCTACATTAGGGGTGTGTGGCCTAATATGCAAAGGAGTTCCTGCTGCACAAAGAGCCCTGCTAAAGTGTAACCACCTTGGACATCCTTGGTGGCCTCCCATCCAAGTACTAACCAGGGCCAACCCTGCTTATCCTCCGGGATCTGACAAGATCGGGCTAGCCTGGGCCATCCATGTCAGGGCTAGTAATTTTGTGCTATCAAGTTGCAACCAGCTCACGGCAACCCCAGGACCGTGGGGTTTTCAAGGCAAGAGATAGAGAGAGGTGGCTTGCCATTGCCTTCCTCTGCTCAGGACCCTCAGTCTTCCTTGGCGGTTTCCCATCCAAATACTAACTGTGGCCAACCTGCTTAGCTTCCAAGCTCTCACAAGCTTGGGCTAGTCAGAGCTATTCTGTTAGCAAGGAATATTCCATCAGGATAAAGGAAGGTGGAGCCAAGGACCTTTGCAGGTCATGATCCTAGCAACAACTGTGTGTTCTCTAGACAACAGATGAAATGCACTCTGAACCAACAATGAGGTCTTCATAGCATTCAGCAGCAGGGGGGGAGGTAGAACTGAGTGTGGGTGGCAGGAATTTGGGTTCCTGGCATGGGGGGCCGTGGGTGGTAGAAGCTGGTATACAACAACCTCACAGCCTTCAAGTACTTCTCTGTTTCATCAGACTGAGCCACGCCGACCCTTTCACGTAGTCCTCTGGTCTTTGTCCTGCCACCGTTCTGAACTGTGTATCGGGCTAGCATAGTGGACTAGCATAGAACATTGGCAGTGTCGGTGGTTCCAAGAAGGGGAACCATGACAGAGATGGGGGGCAGCAGTTGGTAGAAGTATCTTTAGGTACAATCCCTGTCTTTCACTTCAGATGTTTAAAACCATACCACTGAGTACACAGAATCAGTATTGATCCCAATAAGTTCTGCCCATGGATTCTAAGTAAGACATGAGACAAGAGGTAAGAGAATTAGTTCAGAAGACTTATGAGTGACGTTCAGTCTGCTGTTTTCAGTTCAGGGATATGCCTCCTCGCGACTGCATTGTCCCCTTTAATCCAGAAGAAAGGCAGGAAACAAACCTGAAAGTCAGTGTGCAGAACTCATCTAAGTATCTACAAAAGTCAACATTAATTGTAAAAAAACCAAAATACCTTACCTATCTACCTGAAGCCCTGACCTGGATAGTCCAGGCTAGTCTGATCTCATTAGATCTCAGAAGCTAAGCAGGATCGGCTCTGGTTAGTACTTGGATGGGAGGCCACCAAGAAAGTCTGAGGCAGGCGATGGCAAGCCACCTCTGAACGTCTCTTGCCTTGAAAACCCTACAGGGTCACTATAAGTCAGTTGTGACTTGATAGGACTTTCTACCACCATCTATCTGAAAGGAAGACTAGGTTTCCCCCCACACATGTGCTGTCAAGGGGAAAGGGGGAGGGGCTTCTGAAATGTGCATACAAGTTAAAGATAGATATAGTAATTAAAAAATACCAAGCACCTCTCTTGTTGTCAGTTGTGACGTCAATTATGTCCTTGTGGTCCCATGTGCAGTTATGATGAATTTTCTTTTGGGGAGGCTATGGTACCAGATTGTTCAGTGGAACTGCCAGTATATAGTGTGTATATAGTACTGGGAAATTGGCAATGTTTTCCAATGTAGCCATTGAGATGAGGCCCCAGATGGTGGAATAAACTCTGCCGATCAAATGTTAATAGTTGCTGTGTTCTGTTTTAACACTTGTATCTTATAGGTCTGTTAATTGTGTAATAAACTAGCTGATAGGACTTTGTTTCGGGTAAATATGATATTGCAAGTTTCTGTCATCAGCACACCCCAACTTTCCCCCCCCTTCAACAAGAGATTATTTCTTTACATGCACTTCTTTCTTACTACTGTAGCAATCTCATCATCCCTTGGAGCTAAATCCTCATACTTATACCTTGTGGACCAAATAATATTTTAAATGTTCAAGTGATACTGCCACATGCAAATGCCCTCTTGGCCTTCTGATTCTTTTCTGGACCTCTGTGACATAACACATATCCCTGTGAGAGAGAGCTGTATGCTGTTCACTTCCCAAAGGAACCCATACATACGTATGTAAGCACCATCAAGTCACAAATGATTTACAGTGTCCCCAGCAAAGGATTTTCAAGGCAAGGGAGAAGCAGAGGTGGTTTGTCATTGCCTTCTTCTGCAGAATCTTCCTTGGTGGCCACCCATCCAAGTACCAACCCTGCTTAGCTTCTGAAATCTGACAAGATCAAGCTATACCACACTGCCTTCCCTTCCAGAAAGTAGCCCATAAGGCATGCCATAGTGGTGCCTCCTCAAACAGAGACACGGTCTCCAACGCTGCAGTCCTAAGAAGATTTGGTGGTGGAAAGTGCCATCAAATTGCAGGCCAATATAGCAACCCTGTAGGGTTTTCAAGGCAAGAGACAATCCGAGGTGGTTTGCTATTGCCTGCCTCAGCGTAGCGATCCTGGACTTCTTTGGTGGTCTCCCATCCAAGTATTAACCAGCAGCTGACCTTGCTTAGCTTCTGAGATCTGAGAAAACTGGGCTAGACTGGGCCATCCAGGTGAGGGGAAGAAGAAGTCCATTGAGCCCTCACCTGGATGGCCCAGACTAGACTGATCTCATCACATCTCAGAAGCTAAGTAGCAAAACCACCTCTGATTGTCTCTTGTCTCGAAACCACTTGCGGGGTAGCCATAAGCCACCAAGTCCATTGAATTCAACAAAGAAGGCTGTGACTCTGCTGAGGTTCACTCTGCAAATAATCTAGAAGATCTTGCAAAATTGTGAGGGGCTGAAAAGTGTTTTCCTAGCCCAGGTGCCATTCCTGTGATCTACCCTGCAACCTTGTCATGAGCACGCCACTGCTGAAGTTGTCTGTGGCACCATCCCTCCTCTCCGAGCACATGATGGCTGGAGTAATACAGTACTGAGTCCTCACAGCAAAATGGTACAAGAGTGACTCTATATTATCAATGGCAACTAATAGCATTGCCTGGATATCTCCTGGAATTATAACTGATCTCCATACAACAGAGATCAGTTGCCCTGGAGAAAATGTCCTGTATTTTATGATCTAAAAAGCTGAAACGGACCAAGAGCCAGTTTAGTGTAGTGGTTAAGTGCACGGACTCTAATCTGGGAGAACCATGTTTGATTCCCCACTCCTCCACTCGCACCTGCTGATGTGACCTTGGGTCAGTCACAAGCTCTGGCACAGCTGTTCTTGAAAAAGAGCCGTTTCTGTCAGAGCTCTCTCAGCCCCACCTACCTCACAGGGTGTCTGTTGTGGGGAGAGGAAGGGAAGGGAGTTTGTAAGCCGCTCTGAGATGCCTTTAGGTGGTGAAGGGAGGGGTATAAATCCAATCTCTTCTTCTTCTACCTCACAGGGTGTCTGTTGTGGGGAGGGGAAGGGAAGGGAGTTTGTAAGCCGCTCAGAGATGCCTTTAGATGGTGAAGGGAGGGGTATAAATCCAATCTCTTCTTCTTCTTCTGATCTTATAAATGTTTAGGCATAGTCCAGGACAATGCTGGCAGAAACCACCTGCCTCTGTCTGGGCCTGAGTCAGCATACCCTGAAGTGGGGCAGCTGCCAAGGCCCAGGAACTCTGCTGGAGCCATTGTGTCTTGCCCTTGCCCGTACACCTCCCCTGCTACCTGCCTGTACCTGTGCTCCCCCCAACTGCCCAGAGGCACCGAAGAAGGGGATGTGGGTGGCACTCCTGGTGGCATTCGCAAGGGGTGCAGGCAACTGAGCATGGATTGTGGGAGGGTTTGCAAACAGGAGAAGGATGCACAAGCAAATGGGCGGCATGCAGGTATGGGATGGAAAGGAGGGCATGAGGGGGGCCCTGGTGGTGGGCAGATGGGGGACCCTGGACACTGTCTGCCCAGGACCCACCAAAACATTGAACCAGCCCTGGTCTTTGTAGCCGGAGGAGTATTTGGGGGAAGACAACGCAGTGGGATACAGAGAAAAGTCACAGTAAACCTTTTTTCTGTGTCCAACATCATGTTGAATAAACTGAGTGCAACTTATCCTTTCTGGCTTGAAAAGAAAACTACTGCATGCTTCCTTTACCATAAGAAGTTGAAAATTGAAAAAAAATGTTTTAATCATATATTCGACTCTGTGTGTGTGAGAGACAACAGTTTAAGATGACAAACAGCCCACTTTTAAATATATTTTATGTTAACTTCGAAGCTCTGTTCTAGCTTATACAATGGGAATGTTGTTTTTAATTTTATTTAAATCTGATGCTCTTTTATAGACTCTGTCATTTCAAACACTCTCACACACACATATTTATATGTTCGATGCAACAGACTCTTACCTGATCCTCTGTGCCAGACAAGCTTGAAATGATTCTTTTAAAGTTTAGTTGATATTAATGAATTGAGCAACATAAGTTAGTAAATCTGACATGCTATGCCTTTATACTTACAACGTTCAGATATCAGAATTATGATTGTATTAATTTGTGGTGTGGTGTTAGGGATGCCAACCCCCAGGTGGGATCAGGTGGCAAGATGGGATACGAAATAATAATAATAATAATAATAATAATAATAATAATAATAATAATAATAATAATAATAATAATAATAATAATAATAATAATAATAATAATAATAATAATAATAATAGGTCTCCAGTCAACAGAGACCACTTCCTCTGGAGAAAATGGCTGCTTCAGAGGATGGTCTCTGTGATGTCACATCCCTGCTGAGCTCCGTCCCCAAACTCTGCTTTCCTCAGTTTCCTCCTCCAGATCTCCAGGAATTTCCCAACCTAGAGTTGGCAACCTTATCTGACACGGGTCAGTGGTATTGGACATCTGGCAGAGTATCTGGGAGGGGGAGGATACACTACACTTGTACACATTTTTGATGTACTATAATGTCAAACAGGAGCTGTGGTGGCTCAAGTGGTTAAGACGCTGAACTGCAGGCTGTGGAAGGTCAGTAGTTCAGCAGTTTGAGACCCGGGTGCCGCATGACGGGGTGAGCTCCCGTCTCTAGTTCCAGCTCCTGCCAACCTAGCAGTTCGAAAGCAAGAAACTGCAAGTAGATAAATAGGTACCACTTCAGTGGGAAGGTAACAGCATTCCGTGTGCCTTGGTGTTTAGTCATGCCGGCCACATGACCACGGAAACGTCTTCGGACAACGCGGGCTCTTCAGCTTTGAAACGGAGATGAGCACTGCAATCCTAGAGTCGGATTCGACTGGCTTTCGAGCAAGGGAAACCTAATGTCAAACAACCTGGAATATGTTGCATCCCCGGGCTAATCAGTATATATAAAGCCCAATTATTTTACAGGGCAATCTTATGCGGAGCTACTCCAGTCGAAACCAGTTGATTTCAATGGGTGTAGACTGGTGTAACAGCAAAGGAGTGTGCTCTAAATTTTCACTGCATTTGTGCTAATTTTTAAAAAAAGGTCATATAAAATCTGCCTTAAATTGCTGCGTGTCTTCAGGGGAGTTGTGACAGTCATCTGGATCCTTATGCCCAAGTAGAGATTCCACCAGTTAAGAGTTGTCACAGACAGAATTCTGCAGTAAACCTGCAGTTTGAGTAGCTATGAAACCATAGAGAAATGTATGGGGAACTTACTGGTATTCTGGGGTTCTGGAGGTTCCTACAGTGCGGCAAGTGATGTCGTATCTAACAGAAATGAATGGCACGAAGGCATAAAAGTATTTAATATATAGGTGTTTTCCTGTGAACTTAGGCAGATCATGAGAGGGAGGGCAGGAACAGTTCCATCAGTGCTTAGTTCTTGTAGCCCACCAGGGAAATGCTGATCACCACTGTGGGGTCAGAAAGCAATTTTTCCCAGGACAGTTTGGCCGGCGATCCTGGAGGTTTTTTTTCTCATCTGCTGGGCATGGAACAGGGGTCACTGGGGCATGGGGGGTATTTGTGAATTTCCTGCCTCATGCAGGAGGTTAGACTAGATGGCCCTGGTGGTCCCTTCCAACTATATGATTCTATATCATAGCAAATAGTTTACCCTGATCCATTTTGAAGCCAGAAATGTTCTTCTAACAGGCATTATAATTTAATGTTTGTAAGCAGCAGAAGAAATCCTGCTCACCCTCCGGAGGACATGAAATGCAATTATATTGATAATATTGCAGAAGACTCTGGAACCATGTTAAGTGGCAGAACCACGAGTTCCAAACTCTAAAAGAGATTGTAGTCTGGAAAGTAGAGCTGGGTATGTGCACATTCGAACACAAACAAACAATAGGCATTGAAGGGAATGATTAGCTGCTGAACCTTTGGTGTAGATTGATGTAGCGGTTGAGTGCACAGACTCTAATCTGAGAGAACTAGGTTTGATTCCCCACTCCTTCACTTGCAGCTGCTGGATGACCTTGGGCAAGCCATAGTTCTGTCAGAGCTGTTTTTGAAAGAGCAGTTTCTGTCAGAGCTCTCTCAGCCCCACCTACCTTATAGGGTGTTTGTTGAGGGGAAGGGAAAGGAGTTTGTAAGCCGCTCTGAGATTCCAAGTGAAGGGTGGGGTATAAATCCAACCCCTCCTCCTCCTCCTTCCCTTCTTCTTTTTCCTCCTCCTCCTCTTCTTCTTCTGGAAAGTAATGGGAAGACTCCTTCCATCTCTGCACATCCTTCTCTCTTTGAGCCAAAGGCACTAAATTTAGATGTGTTTCAACGAAGGTGAGGTATGAATGCATTGTTCTCTGCCTGCCACCCCTTGATAGACCAAATTCTCTTTGAGATGAGCAGGAACTTTGACTTGATTGACAACAAGAGATCAGTCGGTCTTGTTTCACCAGTGTGGGGGTCTCTTTTACTTCCATTACCAAGTCATGAATTTCGGGCTACTGTCAAGATAGAGATGCTTCCAGATCAAACTCATTACGTTTGAGGGTTGTGCAGAGAATGGCCCTTCTAGCGAAATTCGGGAAACAGAGTTCTTAGTTTCACAGGGTTTTTAAGGTCCAGGTAGATACATTGCCCTGACCTGGATGACCCAGACTTCCCTGGTCTTGTTCGATCTTGGAAGCTAAGCGGGGTCATCCCTGGTTAGTATTTGGATGGAAGATCACCATGAATTCCAGTGTCACTATCCAGAGGAAGGCAGTCAGCTGTGACTTGATGGTACTATACACACACAAAGAGAGAGAGGTGCAGGTCTCGTACCTATTATGTACACTCTTTTATTATGTGCACGACTCTTTTTGTAGCAGGGACTCCTTTGCATATTAGGCCATACACCCCTAATGTAGCCAATCCTCCAAGAGCTTACAGTAGCCCCGGTAAGAAGAGGTCTGTAAGCTCTTGGAGGATTGGCTACATTAGGGGTGTGTTGCCTAATATGCAAAGGAGTCCCTGCTACAAAAAAGAGCCCTGATTATGTGTATCCTTTCATTGTATCAAATAACTATTATTTTTTTAAAAAGAAGTCTAATGGAACACGTCATCTTTGTGTTGCTCATCCCTTCCCGAGACAAACTCCAACCACACACAAACTTTGGGAGTTTACGCTCACGGCGTGAAGATTCATAGTGCTATCTACTAAAACTTAGCCAAGGCCAAAAAGTAATTTTAATGGACATTTTAACAACAGTTTGCTAACAGTCTTTTGATCACTATAGTTAGGGCTGGATTCCAAGAGTAGACATAAAACCTGTGACTAATCCACTGAGTCACCCAGACAGAGTCGTATATTGTTAATGTTCTCTGCTGCCAGGAATTATTATAGCATTTTGGGGTGATGTTCTTTATAACAAAGAAACTTTGTGTACACAAAAGACTAATACGACTTTAAAGCATGGTTGAGTTTAAAAAAAAAAATTAGTCAGTGTGACAACACTGTGGTACTGCGGTAGGACTAAGGTTTTTTTTATTATTATTTATGATTGTAATTGACTGCAGAGAGTCTTAAATCACGTATATTTTTTAAGTTAACGGCTAATATTCCAACTTTGGCTGGTTAATGTTTGCAGGGCACTTACAGATGCTAGAATAATCTCTAATGTTTTCGTTCAATCTGCTCTGGAGATGGATGAAATAAATAGTTTAAACTAATTAATGTAACACCAGCTGTTACAAGCACTTGGCAGACGTCTGTGAGTTTTGATGGGCAGAGAGCGGCTGTTGCGCTTGACTTTATTTTAGTACAATGTTGATCACAGTGTAAGCTGGAATAAACGGCGAGCCAAAGGAAGGAACAGAGGATAAATTTCTCTGTAATGTAAAACAAATATTGCCCGCTTTTTATCCAGAAAGCAGCGTTTTGTGTTAGAGTGGCCATCTTAAGTCATGTGTATTCTGACAGCGGATGCACTAAAGCTTGTACCATCTTAGGGGGAAAAAAATCAGGTAAAACCCTTTCCCTCCTCAACCTCATTCACGTCAATGGGGGCTTAAATGGGTGCACCACTCAATAGATCACAACTTTAATGTGTTTTTCAGACTGTTCTGTTGAAGCAGGGGTAAAGTGCGATACGTTGGGGTTCGAGATCAATTATGACAGTTCTGAAGGCACAGTACATTGTTTTTGTTCTGGCATGTAAAATAATTTGCAATAAATACTGGTTTAGGGTTGTGTTTGTGTGTTTTTAGAGTCCCCCCCCTGTGCTTCCTGGAGCTACACATTATTTTAGGGTATCTGAATGCTCGAACGACATTTGGTAGAACAAACTGAAATGCTTCACTCTTTAATTTATATCAGGTCCTCTCTGACCCAGTCTTAATGTAAAACAGAAAAATAAAATACCATGTTAAGAAGTGTTCCTTCTTTTCCCCCACCCAGCCTAACAGTGTTATAATAACAGAAATATATTACGATAAGTATAGAAAGCTAACCAGTGTGTAATAATAAATACAGAAATTGAGCCAACATAATTCCCATAAAGGTCTGGGTAGAAAAAGCTTTGCTGTAACAAAGAACGTGGACAGCTATCTCTATAAATGTGCCAGCATTAAGATAACAGTGTCGTTGTACAGGTTGTTACTCTGTGAATATATCTAATAAGTTATTATAGCGTGCCGAGCAGATGGCAAGTGTGCTCCTGGAAGTATTGATGGATGGGATATGATGTCATCAGCGAGATGACATGGTTCACAAGGTACTTGACCTCCACGAAGAAGTTCTAACTGGTTAGAATTCTAAATGGTGAACTTTAGTGACACTGGCTAAATGGGAAATAAGTGCCATTTGTATTTCTTTATGGTAGTGTTTACCCCCTTCACTGAACTCCACATAATGGGATTTGGTCCCAGAAGATTTCAGGATATTGTTGGAAGGTTTCACCCTGTAACCTTCATAGGATTTGAAATACAAATGTAGACTTCGAGAGACGAATCACAGGGAAAGCTGTTCTGCTTGCTTTCATCAGATGTATATGTTGGGGAGAAAAATAAAAACCTTCATTAACATGTTCTATTAATCTTGCGACCGTGACAAAGAAGAGCAAAATTATGAGTTAGACTAGCATAAATGTCCATATTTTCCAACTGTATTTTTATTAGGCTAGGTAGCTAGGTAGGTCCAGAGGCACTTATAGTAAAGCTTCAAGGATTTTTTTTTAATCCTCTTTTTCTCCTTACATTTTTTTTAAAGACACAAGTAAACCTGCATGTACTATGCAATCCTAAACAGGGCTGAACCTTTTAAGCTCATTGAGATCAATGGGCTTAGAAGTGTATGACTCTGCTTAGGATGGCACTACTCTTTGTGTTATCTTGTTGACATTTGATTGCTTTCTTTTCTTGTTTCGAGTAAACCATCCCGGGCGACTGCCGCTAACATTTACTCCTACTCAAGGAAAATAAAAATCACAGATCCTTGTGGCTATTTCATTGGGGAGTTTGGTGCCCTGTAAATTCATTTTGCGCTTGAACCGCATAGAGCACCCTAATTCCAGTCAGCCCGTTGACGTGCCATTGTTTCACTGTGTGATTTTCTGCTGTTTCTGACAGAGCCCTTCGAGGGTGGGTTTTAGCACTCTTGCACAATCACCGTGTAAATAAATGGAAGTTGTACAGGAATATGATGTAGATGATACTTCTTCATCTAGCACAGGAGTCCCCAACCTTTTTTGAGACGGCAGGCAGCTTCGCAATTCTGACGTATCGCGGTAGGCACCTCCACAAAATGGCTGCCACGGGAGGCAAAGCCGGCCACAAAATGGCTGCCAAAGCTGACCTTCAGTCACACGGTGATCCTAATTCTGCAGTGGCAGCTGCTGCCAAAGCAGTGTTTTTAAAAATCTGCACAGCCGATCAGATCTCCAGTGTTCAATCAGAATCCTCGATGGGCAGAATTCCCACCTGGCCCCACCCTTTGACATGGCACCCCCAGGTACCAGGTTGGGGACCCCTGCTCTAGCGGAGAGCTTTCAATGGTTTCCTGACCAACGTACTGATCTGACTCAACGTCCTGCTTAATTTCAGCAATGCTGCAACATCAGATGATCCAGAGGATCCCTTGGGTTCCATGCAGAGACACTCCTGGATGGACCCTACTTAGGATGTGGACAAAGAATATGATAGGTGAATGAATCCCATGCATTTGAAACTGGAGGAACAGAATGGAAGGTCTTGCCTGTGGGGAAACTAGTGCTTATCCAGTTAAGAACGTGAGACAATGATCTATGGCTATATAGAGACAGTGGATTTAGTCATAGCTCTTTCCTGTTTCTAAAATGCTTCTTAAGTGTATGCGCTAACTTAATGGATTGGGGGTGGGTTGAATTAGTAATTCGTATGAATTAACCACTACCCTGTAAAATCATTGGAAAGTGCTGAGGGGTAGAGAAGAATAAGATCCTTTTTTTTGCAGGATTAGATATTTGAACTAATTATGGGAATAAATAATTAGAACACCTGTTTATATGCTCACTTTGAACTATTTGTGTTATTTGTCATTAGCACCCACTGTTCTGTGAGCTCTTTGAATATTCATTTGACAAACTAGCAGTTTTATTGAGGAAAGGGGTGGGGGGGAGCAACGGAACTGAGAGGATCTAAATCCCGTGAACTGAAATTAATCAATTAACATGTTAGCCTCATTGTATAAAATTCAATAAAGGATTTCCCCTTCTGGGGAACGTGCAGTGCAATCCTAAAGAGAATCACACCATTCTAAGCCTGCTGACTTCGGTGGCCATAGAAAGGTGTAACGCTGTTTAGGATTACACTGATTGTCCTGTTCTAACAGATTTTGCAGCAGCAATAAAACTTCCATGTTGTTATAAATTGTTCCCATCTCAGGCTGTATGGCCGCTATCTGTAAGTAACGTGCTTGCGGGCCCTAAATTACTTTAAAATGACAGCAAAGCTTAGGTTGACTTGCAAAGGCTGTAACAATGAATTAATTTTAAAGCAATTACTATGGTAATATGGATTATAATTTAAATTCAGAGTCATCTTTTTGGGAGGAGGCAGAAAGGGGAGTGCAGGAGATTACTGGAGAGCTGTGCCTCAGTTTATCCAACACCCTTTGGTCCGTCCACTCTTCATCCCTGATTCTGTTTGGGCCAACTTTTGTTTCTGAAAAAGTCTGGAAGGGGGTGAGGGGATGATTCATTCACTCAAAAGAATCTTTTTTTATTTACTTTTTTTTGCTGGTTAGTAATTTATATTGTTTGCTGAAGCTGGGGCGGTATTAAGATGGTATGGCTAAGATACTCATCTGCACTAACTTCACATTGTTAGGGGTGCAATTTTTCTTCATTAACATTAATAGGAGTTTTGCTGTTGGTTTGTGTAGGCGTGGGATCGCATTCAAGTTTAAAGGCACTTAGTCCCGTTGAAGTTAAATCAATTTAAATATTCATAACTTGGCACAGAATTGTAGTCCTGGGTTTTGGCAGAATATAAATTATAGCAGAGATATCCCAGTAAATGTCCTCAGTCAGGGCCGGTGTCAGTGTACCCTCAGGTGGGGCAGTTGCCGAGGCCCCAGGTTTCCAGCAGGGCCTACTGCTCCTGACCCCTCACATGCCCTTTTCCTGCCTGCTTACATATAAATGCCCGACCAGCCATGCTCCCAGCTGCACACACTGCCCAGTGCCATAAGGGAAAGTGCTGTGGGCAGTGCAGATGGTTGTGAGCATGGACAATGGGTGGGAGCAGGGCACAGGAAGGATGCACAGACAGGTAGTGAGGCACATGGGTCAGTGGGTGTGAAGGGGGACCCTGGGAACTCTTTGCCCAGGGCCCCCCAAAATCTGGAACCGGCCCTGTCCTCAGTAAAAAAAAAAAATTCCCTCCATTTCCTGAAGGGGTGTTTGCAAGATGTTTGATAAATGAAACAAACATCGCTCCCGTGCCTTTTAGTTATTGACTCAGTTCATTTGTAACACAAAGCCATTTTGTAAGTATGATTGGTTTTTGAAACCCAAGTTCAGACAATTGGTCATGGACTGTAATATAATAAAATTTAAATTGAGCCTGAGTTGCCCGGGACTTTACATTGCAGTTAAGACCCAAACTGGTCAGACAATGCTTTGCTTCAAAGGTCAAACTTAAGGAGCAACTTAGTAAAGGAAAGTTGCTTTACAAAGAGAAGGGAGGATGTTCCCGACAGAAGAGCAGTACAGGGATGGATATGAATTAGTTGAAAGAGAGTAGTAAATGAGTAAACGCTGGAAATAGTGAATAAGAAATGTTTGGCAGACTGCGGGTTTTTGTGATCTGCTTCATATTTTACTGGATCTCAGAGGTTTTCCTAACTATAGCAGGACCCAAAGAGTAGCTTTAAAAAATTCAACCTTGTGTACTTAGTATAAGTTCTTGCCAGAATTAAGGATAGGTAGTTCAAGGAAGTGCCAGAAACTTTATGGTTTTACCATAGAGTTTCTGGTAATTCCTAGAGCTACCCATTTTTACTTTTGGCAAGACTTGCCAGTAGGTCTACACATTGTCACATTTAAAAAAAAAAAAAAAATCTCCTGCAGTGCTGAACCCCCTCCCTCTACCCTCTGGCCAGTTGCTAAACTCTGCCTGCCAACTCTGTGCTATATGTTCTTTGGATTTCTTATTTTGAGTCCTGATGGCAAAGACTGGCCCTAGCAATGAAGCTAATTGTGGCAATTCTGAGGCTAGCCTGTAAAAAGCTGTCTATAAACTGCTCACTCCACAATGTTACCCTTAGCCACAACCCAGCACAGGAATTTTACATCCATCAAAATCTGTGGGTGTTTGAGCACAAAGCCAGCAAGACAAGCCACATTTGGGGCAATGTTTTGAGCTGTGGGAATTTTGTTACTTCTTCACACTGGGGATTTGAGGAACGGTCACTTCAGTCGCTGCGAGGAACATCGCAGGCGGCATTTCCTTTTGTGTGCATGTATATCTAGGCACACATGCACACCAAATGACGTTGATAAATAGCTTTAGATTTTATATAACGCTTTCAGATGCACTCATAACTATTGAAATCATCAAGGTTTGTGTTGCAATAGCAAAGAACCTCATCCATCATTTACCACTGACAATGTTATATTGGAGTGAACAACTTTTGTGTAATGGCTCAGTGCAATACTATGCGGAACATTGTATTAGAGCACAGGTAGCTAAGGAGTAAAGTGTGCTATCAAAGCGGTTATTACCTGTTGGTGCAAAGTTTATATATTTTAACAAAAGGAATGGCTTGCTCCATTTCTCTTTTACCTACCCACCCACAGTTCTGTATGTACTTCTGCTGCTCAAGATTTGTTAATCAATGAGCTTTTAAGGGAATAAAAGGAGAAAAGGAAAGTTCTGTATGTACAAGAAAGGTTTTTCAGGGGCCATTTATTGAGGGCTCCCCCTCCCCGCACACATCCTTTGTTGATTGCACAGAGACCAGTTTCATTGTAAAATACCCGGCTATTACTTTCTGTGAGTGGCCTGTTAACAATTCCTATAGAAGTTCTTCCTCTCCAGAATCAATGTGGGATTGAAATAATTCAGTGCATGAAAAGATACGTAAACATAATGCCACTGGAATTGAGGTGATACTATCTGTTCATGGTGGAGACAACCAAAACTGGAAGTTTTGGCAACAAGATAGGAGGGCTAATTCACATGTCACCAAAGTCTTTGTATCCCCCATGGCTCTTGTTGATGGACATCCTGTGGGATTTCCCTGCTTGAAACTTAATTCCTGGGCATGCACAGGAGCCTGATTCAGATCAGAACTGTGATGGCAGGAGGAGGGAGGCCTTACTCCTCCCCAGGGCTTTTTTGTAGAAAAAGCCCAGCAGGAACTCATTAGCATAATAGGCCACACCCAACAGCAGGAACTCATTAGCATATTAGGTCACACCCCCATGTTACCAGAAGAGTGGTCATCCAGCCACACCCACTTTTTCCTTCTTATTCTGTTTACTTTGTTGTCAAAACCCAGGGGTTTTTTGAAGCAGGAACTCCTTTGCATGTTAGGCCACACATCCCTAATGTAGACAATCCTAATGAGTTTCTGCTGTTGGGCGTGGCCTGTTATGCTAATGAGTTCCTTCTGGGCGTGGCCAACTTGGGAGCCAGCCAGAACTCCGTTCCTGTGTGTTCCTGCCCCAAAATAGCCCTGCTCCTCCCTCCATACCATTTTTGTCACCTGAAATAGCCCCAAGGGAGAAGTTATTTGACCTGAGAGGGACCCTTTCATGTACTGATTAGGAGATTTATTTCATATTCAGACCTGTAGTATCTGAGTGCCATCCGTGTTGGGCTGCCATTGAAGAGTTTCTGGAAGCTACAACTGCTCCAGTATTCTGCAGCCAGAATTCTGGCTGCTTTGGGTCATAAGGGCCATCTCACTCCGATTGTGTTCTACCTGTGGTTAGCTCCCAATTTGCTTCGGGGCCAACTCAGAATGTTGGTAGAGGACTCTAAAGCCCTATAAGTCTTAGGGCCAACATATCTTAAGGACTTCCTACTCCCATATGAACTTGCCTGACTTGTGAAGTCATCTTTGGAGGCCCTATTTTGGGGGCCCCCAACATTTGGGAACTCAAGATACATGGCAACTCAAGAAAGGGTCTTCTTAGTTGTGTCAGCAAGATCATAGAACCCCCTTTCCAGTGACGTTCATCTGCCCCCTTCTATCATTGTATTCCACCAAAAAGTGAAGAACTTTTTGTTTTGTCTGATGTTACTTCACTGATTCTCATTGTCCTTTCCTCCAGTTCATGTGTTTTGTTTTAATTATTTTTAAGTGCTCTATGTGTTTTAAATCTTGTTTTGAAGTTTTTTATGGTTCTCTGCCTTGGGGACCCTGAGTTGGATGGAAAGGTAACTTAGAAACAATCAATCAAGCAAGCAAATGTTGTCTTTGGACCGAGGTTCAGCTGTTTCCGGTTACAATTCATGTCCAGCAGCAGGAATGTTGCCATATTGGGATTTCGTGGGAGTATAAAACTTAGAGGTCCAAACCAGGTACATATTCTGGAGCACTGTTATGTACATCTTTCTAACGATGGTACACACCACACAGATTTTGTATCCGTTATGTAATTTGCTTGCAGTGCATGTTCAAATGTTTGGCCATTTTTCATGTTGACTCCTTTTTTCTTGGTTGCAACTTACGAATATATATTTATGCAAATTATGAATATACACACATTTTTTGTAAGAAGTATAAAAGTATATAATAGTTGAATGCTTGCCCTAGTCTAAAATGTTTGGGTTGCTTCCTTAAGGGCAGAATTGGATGTTTCTTTACTACCAACAACCCACGAACCACTTGCCCCTCCCCTTAGGCACTAATTATGAACCACGGGCCTCAGTGACATGCGGATCTCATCTAGGGTGAGATTAGTGTCCTGAAATGAACTCTGGGATCTGACAATATAATTACATTATGAGCACCAGGTATGCAGAGATACAAGTGGCGTGCACATCTACCCTTCCCACTATAACTGTAATAATGGGATTTCTGAACTGACCTTTGGTGAACATTCTAATAAATATTAAAATATTAGACCAGGATGAAAAAGAAGATTCCCCCTGTAAGTAGGAGACAGGAAGTTCCAGGACGCAGATTTACTGTTCCTGCTATTCCTTTTTTTTAATAGTTCATGAATAGGTCAATATGCCCTTCTGTCTACTGTAGTAATTACGACGTAGCATATGCAAGGCCAAGTTATTTTGGTACCCCACACATAACAGTAAAAATCTGCATACCTAAAGGCATCCAGTTGTCAGAGCATCAGTATATCTGTCTGTGATGCAGAAGCAACACGAAATGACTTTAATGTGAAGACCTCAAATGTGGCATTGTTATTTTTATTTATTTTTTTTAAAAAAGCAAGTTAAAACTCGTGCAGCGTTTCTCTCAGTGAGCGTCAGGCTTGAGAATACCACCGGAAACTTGCTAATGGATGCATTTTGTCAGTTTGTTTCAGACATTTGATGAATGCGCTTGCCACAAGAATCACGTCAGGAATAAAACTGCATACTGATTTTCATTTTGAGTTTGGCTGATGAGTGCAGTGATTAGTGTTGCTAGTTCCTTTTAGTTGTTTTGGCATTCCTATGAAAGCTAGGTGGTAAGAACAAAATACAAATTAATAAGCAGGAGTGAAGAGGGAGTGTGGTTCAGTGGCACAGCATTGCCAGTTTGGTGTACTGGTTAAAAGTGGCAGACTCTAATCTGGAGAACTGGGTTTGATTCCCCACTTGTCTGCATGTAGCTAGCTGGGTGGCCTTGGGTCAGTCACAGTTCTCTCAGAGCTCTTTCAGCCCCACCTGCCTCACAAGGGTGTCTGTTGTGGGGAGAGGAAGGGAAGGAGGCTGTAAGTTGCTCTGAGACTCCAAGTGAAGGATGGGGTATAAATCCAATCTCTTCTTCTTCTCCTCCTCCTCCTCCTCAGCATGCAGGTTCAGTCCCCGGCATCTCCATTGAAAAGGGTCAGGTAGTAGGTGATATGAAAGACCTCCACCTGAGATCCCAGATAGCTTCTGCCAGTCTGAGTAGGCAATACTGACCTCGAAGGACCAATGGTCTGGTTCAGTATAAGACAGCTTTTCATGTTCATGTGACAAATGATTATAATAAATTGTAATCCACCGAGAATTCTCCTTTACAAGCCTCAGTATGGCACGCATTGGGCCTGCACAAGGTTGCAAGTGCACTCTTAGCAGGCCCCAGTCATTTCATTGGGCTATGCAGTGGAGAATTTTGAGTGGGTTGTGCCCAAAACACACTCACTGGAACATTCAGAATAGTCTCTCCTACTTCAGTGAGGTGCACATGAGATATCATGGTGGCCTCCGTTTCTGTATTCAGTGTCCCTCTTGGCACTAAACAGCCTCATTGCCATATTTATGCAAGCATCATTCATCTTGCTTTATATGAACTTATTGGTCCTGATCCAGAAAAGGATACTCGTAAGTGTCAATGAGATGCATATGTGAATACAGAAGTCATCCATCCTAATGCAAGTTGCTTCGGAGGATGCACATTTAGATGGCATGTGGATACGTATCACACTGAATTGTGATTGGTCGGGAAATGTTGAATTTCAATATTCATTTGGATGCACACCCAATTTATTCTTGGTATTTTTAATGTGCGTGTGGCAGCATGCTTCCACTCTCATCTCCTTCTCTTAATTGGGGTGCACGTCTAACTGCAAAAGCAAAGAATTATCCAGATTATACGTATGAGTCCTTAGAGTTCCAGTAGACAGTTCATATACTTTTCAACTGTTGCCTCAAAGATTGAGAATCATGCTGCCTGAAGATCCCAAGATCGTTTTATGCACACCGGTGAGTCTCTGCCATGATACTGTCCATCTTCCACTGGCACTTCCATGTGCTCAAGACCAATGACTGCTTGCGCAAACGGAAGTGTTCGAACAAGAGGAGGTGTGCTTCATGGCATAGACACTTTAGCCCACATAGAACTTGTTCATAGGACCAGACTTCAGTTTTACCGTTTTTGGCACTTACCTTTGTAAACAGACTTTTAAGAACGAAAGAGGGGATTTCTGGTAATTAATATCACCTATCCAATTTAATATGTAGCATTCAGTATTTTCTCACCTCCATCTCGCTTTACGTATGTATCCTAAAGGTGCCATTTTGATACTTTTTTCTGCTGAAGTTTGAAATGACACGTTTACGATTAAACAAAAAAAAACCGCACAGAGATCCTTTAGTATACAGGAACTTTTGGATGCTGGCAGGGCTTTTTTTGTAGAAAAAGCCCAGCAGGAACTCATTAGCATAATAGGCCACACCCAACAGCAGAAAATCATTAGCACATTAGGCCACACTCTGGCAGCACAGCTAATTAGCATATTAGGCCACACCCCCATGTGTGGTCATCCAGCCACAGCCACCTTTTGCTTCTTATTCTGTTTACCTTGTTTGTTGTCAAAGCCCAGGGCTTTTTTTTGTAGCAGGAACTCTTTTGCATGTTAGGCCACACACCCCTAATGTAACCAATCCTAATGAGTTTCTGCTGTTGGGTGTGCCCTATTATGCTAATGCGTTCCTGCTGGGCATGGCCAACTCGGGAGCCAGCCGGAACTCCGTTCCTGTGCGTTCCTGCCCAAAAATAGCCCTACATTTTCTACATTTTCTACAAAATAGTACTACATTTTCATAAAATGCCATCTGGTCTTCTCCAGAACATCATTCTCTCCATGGGTTTGTTTTTGGGACGAGTATTTCTTTTCCATTAATGAAACAAGTTAAAAACCTCATATTTAATATGAGTGGGGGGAAAAAGAGATTCCTCCCACTCCATGAGGCATCCATTGTACTTCAATTAAAACTGAAGGAAGAATCAGAATGGCAAAGGTAATATTCATACTTCATAATACTTTTGTTCTCTGCTTGAAGCCGCCAAGCTTGGAGGTCCAAGCAAATGTAAGCTAATATTGTCTTTATGGACATGCAGTTAGAAGATTACAGATTGTGGGGACCTGTGATGAGGGAATGGGCAACCGTGGCCCAGACAAATGATTGGGATTACAGTGGCTGCAAGAGAGCAGGGCAGTTTGTCACACCACAGTGGTTGTGACTCCTCACAGGTGAGAAGAGGAGGTGCTCATAAGAGAGGCTTATGGAAGAAGCGTACATTGCCTTTTTGGGGTAGAATTAAAGAATTCTGTTCCTGAGTACAACAGTTACATTTACTTTAAATACAGCGTCTGCTAGGTTATGTCACAGCATATTTATGTGATGTTTGTGTAACAATTTGCGAAATGCATTAATGGCAAGGGTCGTATCATTCTTTTTGTATTATGATCTGTGGTGGTTGTTTTCATTGGCTAATAATTACAATCCTTGTGCTTTTTCTCCCTTTTAAAACATTTTTTCAAGACATTCTTATCTCACATCCACAAATACCCATTCTTCCTGTGTATGATGCATACATTTGTTTTGCTTCAAGCATGCTCACACAAAAGTTTATTTCACACGACACATGAAGAAAACAAAGTCACTTTACATCAGATGATTTCTTTCCTTAGTTAAACTGTTCATTAAAATGAGTTCAACATGAGTTCAGGCCTTTATTTTTACATTGTGGTTCTTTTTTTTCTTAACCATTTTTTACTTGTTTTATTTATTGGCTTTTTATCCCGCCCTTCCCTGCATGCAGGGCTCAGGGTAGCCCACAACAATTAAAACACAAATAAGACAATAAAAATGTTCTATGTTATACAAAATTAATCACACCAAGATTGCCCATAAACCTAGAAGCATGCTCCTATAGGTCTATAAAAATGTCCAAATTAACAATGGGTGTGGGCAATCACATACCCCCCCCCCGTCACTGAACATACCAGGCCAGGGAGTAGAGCACGGGAGGCCACAATAACGGGAAACCTGTCACCTAAACCAAAGGCCCAGCGGAACATCTCAGTTTTACAGGCCCTGCAGAACTGAAGCAGATCCCGCAAGGCCCTGATCTCAATCAAGAGAGTGTTCCACCAGGCTGGCCACCAGGCTGGCTCTGGTTGAGGGCGCTAAATGGATGCCCTTAGGGCTAGGGACCACCAGCAGCTGTTGTTCTGATGAGCGTAATGCTCTTTGAGGGACATAGCAGGTACAAATGGTACTTAATCAATGGGTGGAATGACTGTTGTTCTGTTTCATTTTAATAATAAATTATATATTTTTTTTCTCTTGATTGGGGGAAGGAGAGCCTTCCCGAGTAGAGCAGATACACTAGTAGATAAGGCACAACTTTGGGTTGGATCTTTTCATTCTCTTCCACCAGGTAAGGAGAGACTCTGGAGCAAAAAAAAATCCTCCTCTGAAGCAAGGCACCCTGCTTAGTTAAGCAGTTAGTGGATCCAAACCATTACTTCATAACTTGTTGGCAGGGTTGCTAGACTCCAGATGGGGCCTGCAGTTCTCCCAGAATTACAACTGATCTCCAGACTACGGTGATCAGTTTCCCTGGAGAAAAGGGCAGCTTTGGGTGGTGGATTTTATGGCATTATACTTTCCCAAACCAAGGCTACACCCCCAAATCTCCAGTTACCCTGGATAAAATAGCTGCTTTGATGGGTTGACCCTAAGGCTGCCAAGTCCCCCAGGGGGGCGGGGATTTTCCCACTGAAAGGGCCCCTAATCCACTGGTCCAGATCAGGCCGGCAGGGGGAACCCCACCCCCAAAGTGCCCAGTTTGGGCCGATTTGCCCAGCGTGAGGTGACATCATCATGTTGGGCACGTCACCGGCCGACCCTGTAGCAATCAGTCTGAAAACTCTATGGTACCATAGAGTTTCCAGGCTGGTTGCTGGAGCGTCAGTCAGTGATTTGCACAACGTGATGACATCACTTCTGGGTGACGTCATCACAGTGTGCATGTGCGAATTTCCGGGCTGGGACCAACTCTCCCTCACTTTGCCAAACTCTACTTCCACTTGTAGAGGAAGAAGGACTGAGGGCTCAACTGGATAAAGCACTGGAAATTTCATGGACAATTCCAGTGGTTTTGCCCTCTAAAAGTGAGGTGGATGGAAACCCAATTTCCTCAGGCCATTTTCCAAATGGAGTTGTCCCAGAGAGCTGTTATCCGCCCTATTGGTGCAAACACGCAGCAACCATATCACCACCTGTATGTTTTCCTCAGTGGGGCAAACAGCAGTTTCATGGGGCAGAGTGGGAAAGGTTTAACCCCTTCCTCTGTTGTGCAACTGTCCCAATGAAATTAGTTGCCTGGTTTTTTAGAAAGAAAAAGACTAGGAACTCCATTCCTGACATGTCCGCCATCTTGTATATTCGAGCCCTTAGCATGG
Source organism: Gekko gecko (assembly GCA_029375565.1). Lineage (NCBI taxonomy): Eukaryota > Metazoa > Chordata > Lepidosauria > Squamata > Gekkonidae > Gekko > Gekko gecko. Next base: position 165,147,311 of record JAPDNY010000004.1, on the reverse strand, counting down.
GATTGTATATTCATCGAACGTGGAGGCTGATATATCTTCTGACAGAAAAGACTGACTGAGCCAGATTTAAGCACCTAATTGTGCTCCACTCATTTCAGTGGAAGGGCTAAGTGAGTGCTTAAAACTCACCTCAGACAGGATTGAAAAGTGTAGAGACTGGCTGGATCTCATCAAAATTAAGTGTGCATAATAGCAAGAGAGTTAATGTGGTGTACTGGGTAGAAGTATTAGAGTAATCCTGGGACTAGCCAAGTTCAGATCTCCACTTGTCGTGAAACTTTTTTTGGTAAGCTTGGTACAGCTATTTTGTCTCAGAAGTGAGGATAAAATAAAAGTAGGGAAGACAAATACATGCCGCTTTGAGCAGTGGGATAAACATGTATTAAGTAACATCAGTATGAGAAATCTGTTCCTCTGTCTGGTGCTTAAACTGTTCGCTCTTACGCATCTAGGTTACAGTACATTTATTTGTTTCTTTGTGCTTTGCTTTTTTTCTACCCAGTGGGGTCCCAAAATATTTATTTTACTGGATTTGTATCCCACCCTCCCCACATAGTAGGCTTGCAGTATCCCCCCTTCTTTATTTTGTCCTTGCAACAACAACCCTATGAAGTCAGTTCGGCCGAGAGAGAGGGACTGGACTGAGGTCATCTAGCAGACTGGGAATGTGAAGGGCACTTTTGTCAGTGTTAACTATTAATGACATTGCATTATATTTACAAGTGACACAAATGCCAATGCCTAAGTGGTATGGTGGTTAGATGGGCAGAGTAGGATCTGGGAGACCCAGTTCAAATCCCCACTCCACTACTGAAGTTTGTTGACTGACTTTGGGCAAGTCACACCCTCACAGTCTAAACTTATCAGAATTTTATGACGTTAGGTAGTTGTTTATGCATGTTTTACTGTATCTTATTGTACCTACTGTTTTATTGCTTTTAATGCTTGCTCGCCGCCTTGAGCCAGTTCCTTGGCAAAGCGGGATACAAACTGAAAATAATAAATAAATAAATAATAAACTTACCACATATGGGTGTTGTGAGGATAAAATCAGACAGGGAAATTATGTAAGCTGCATCGGGGCCCCATTGGGGAGGAATGCAGGGTATAAATGAAGTAAATAATTCCATTCTACCCTAGTGCAACTCATCATATACCAGTATGATGTTCCAAAAACAGACTCCAGTTTTTAGGGGTAAAACATGCAGTTAAATCAGCCAATAATTTTAGAATTACTATTTCTAAATGTAACATTTTTTTCAAATCCAACTGGTTTGGTAGAAAATATGAGTGTGAAAAAGGGACAATAGATTCACACGGGATTATTTCTCTTTGATATTTGATATTACTCTGAGACTTTTAGGTTGGCATTCATTGGAAGCCTTCATGGTGAGGCCCTTTTTCAACTGACGAAAGGTTGTCGCTTTCTGGAAAGAATTAGCGGTTTACTAGTTCAGACATGGGCATTTGCACTGATACTAGCTCCTCATGTGGTTTCAGTTCGTGCTACTCCAGAGGGAAGGTCTTACATCCAGGAATACTGTGTGTAAATTCCCCAGTGTTGGATGCAGCACTCACCCCCCACACACACACCACCTATATAGCACCCACATAACCCATAAGGGCAATCTGCATATGCAAATCTGTTTTTGCATCCTCTTCCTGGATCAAGAAGATGGTTGATTATGGGTTAACTAAATGAGAATTATCTGCACGTAAAACACACCCATGTAGTGTAAAAATATGTATTGTATTAGGAAATATCCATCTATTGTCAATCCAAACAAGCTAACAGACTTCAAATGAGATAATTGGGAAGGTACCCATAAAGTCAGCCTAAATATATTATCACAAGTATATGTGAGATAATATTTGTTTTAAAAAGATTCTATGGCACTGTAAACTCAGTCTCATTAGAGACTGCATTTAAAAGGCTTATAAAGTTACTCATTAATGTTATCTTGTTGTATCTCCACAGCTTTTTCATTAAAGAAAATTCAGCAGAAAGCATTTTCTCCTGATAGCAGGAACCAATTTGCAATAAATGTTCTGGAAACCACTAGGGAAGCCATTACTGAGGTCTAATAAAAACAGACAAGCGTAACTTGTTCTATATTTTTGTTTCAATCACATACAGATGAGACCCCGCTCTCCACACCAACCGCAAGAGACAGCCTTGACAAACTTTCGCTAACTGGCCACGGGCAGCCACTACCTCCAGGTTTTCCATCTCCTTTTCTATTTCCTGATGGATTGTCGTCCATAGAAACCCTTCTGACGAACATTCAGGTAGGCCTTGCCTTGGAGATCAGTGAAAAACTGACCCAGATAAGCCAGCGAATTGTTGACACAAACGCAATCAATTGAGCTTTAACTAGTTCCTAAAACGGAGGGAAATTCTTTCCCTAATGGGTTAAACTATTAAAGACACCACAGTAGTCAAATGACTTTATAAAACCATCTAAATGCAGTACATAAAATATGGCTTATAATTCCAAGAGTATAGAGGTGGAAGTGGTACCAGCATTCTGTTGAAAATGCACTATCTATTACAGAATAATGATTCGTAGTGAATTGCTTAACTTCCCTGATGGTATTAAATAGAGGAAACCTGCTGTAATAAATAGTTATTTTAAGCTGCCTTAATGCCAAGGTAGAAATGACATGTTAATCTATGAAAAATATGTCTTAATATAAAAGAAAAAAAATTAAAAATCAATTCTGTTACAAATAAGCTTATTCTAGTGCTATCTTCAAAGAATAGACTTCAAAGGGCATTACCAAATTTTCTGCAGATTTCCTACGCAACAGTCTATTATGTATATACTGGACTCTGACTCAAACGTTATTCAGGGTTTTGACTAGCTTATTATAGGGCATGCTGGCATGGGAAAGATTAGGGAAGAGAGAGAGAGAGAAGGGGGAAAAGGTTGCCTGCATATATAGTGATCATGTGTGTGTGTGGCAGATGGAATTTTTGCCACTACATGGTTCAGTGTTGCATGTACCAACCAACCCCCCCCAAAAGACAGAGCCATCTTTTGGTCTCCCCAGCTGTGCCTTGCGTGTTCGTCTTCTTAAAAGCTTTCCCATACAAATACTAGAAAGAAAATTAACACTGGTTAGATCAACAAAGGCTGTGCAGAAAAAAAGTGGCATCAGTCCCCCCCCCCCATTGGAGTAGTCTCGATACATTTCCTGGAGAGTTTCCAAGCTTGGTAACAATCTGCCAAAGTGTTGGAAATCTATCACGTTGACACCCGGCCCTTCTTCCAAGGAACGGAGGGTGGGTAGCACACGTGGTTCTCTGTTCAGCACATCAGAATCTCATTTGCGCAAGTAGACAGGAGTACCTTCAGAGAATTAACATAATCATAAACGATTGAGAAAAAAGGAGCACTGTATTCTCTTCGTGAAAAGAAGGGTTATTGAGATCATGAATTCATGTTCAGACTGGAGGGGCACACTACATGAACATCGTTTTTCCAAGGGGGGTTAAAAACCAACAAAAGACACTTGGACGATTCGCATTTCCTTGCGGCCATTCATTTTCATATAAGCACAGTTACCTACCTCAAAGGGATTTGGTGAGAATGAAAAAACAGGGAGGAGACCTTGTATGCCTGAGCTCTTTGGAGGAAGGAGGGAGAAAGCATCTAATAATCTTGTGTTTGAATGGCTTTGTTTTTAATAGGTGTGTTTTAAGGGTTTTGTATTATCTTACTTGCAAAGAGCCTCAATCTGGTCTCTGGAGAGGTGGTGTATAATTTTTTCTAAATGGATAAGAGAGAAATTAATATTTTTTTTAAAAAAACAGAGAGAGCAGCTAAGACAGAAAGAAAATCAAGCCTTGATCATTAAGGTGCAAGTGGAACTCGTGTGACCGTTACTTGTGGCCTGCCCCTATCTCTTCCAAGGGCCCCTAGAGTTAAATGCTTGCACTGGGCAGTACTGGAAAGAGACTGCTGTTCTGGTATGGCAGCATCAGTTCAGATGAAGCTCTTAATCTATTCAGATCTCATTTCAGTGCTGTGCAAGGGTGCAGGACAGAATTCTGTCGGCTCCTCTGAGAGTCTTTCAGGAATTTATACGGACTTGGCACTGTCCCCCGCATGCCATTTAATTTATAGCAAGGACTAGTTAGAAGAACTTAAAGGGCAACAAATAGGTGTTAATTGATTTTCAGCGTGGGTGCCAACTAACTGCAGTTGAGATGTGGTCTCTGTACATCTACGGCTGCCTCTTTCCCGGAAGTAACACTGGACAACTTGTATGATATCATTAAACAAAAAATAAGGTTAGAAGATATAATTGATTTAACTGTAGGTAAATCACTTAAAGTTTCACTACAATTATCAGCACGCATCGATTTAATTGGTTTGGGCAAATTTTAATTGATTGAGCTGTGTATGTTGCTTCCTATTTGGTTTAGTTCTAATGGAGGTGGCAAATCTTGTCTGGCTGTATCGCTTCACACCTCAATCGGTAAGGCAAGGACCGATTGAATAGACCTCCATAGAAATAATTCCTTTCACACTGAAAGCTAGCTGTGCAATCCTGTGCATGGTTATGGAGAGGAAAGTATCACTGTAATCAATGAGACTTAATCCCACGCTTGAGTGTGCATGGGGTTGTACATGTCAGAGAGAAGATTAGGTGCGGGGTCTTCTCCCTGAAATGCTTGTTTTCTTTCTGCAAAGTATGATTTGGTGGAGGAGTGTAGATAAGGCTTCTGTCTAGGCTAGCCAACCTCCAGATGGGGCTTAGAGGAATCTTGACTCATCTCCAAATGGCTGGAGAAAATGGCTGCATTGGAGGGTGGAATCTGTGGCATTATACCTTGCAGAGGTCCCTCCTTTCCCCAAACCCTGCCCTCCCCAGGCTCTACCCCTCAAATCTACAGGAATTTCTCAACCCTGAGATGGCAACCCAGCTTCTATCATGTAAGCACCTGCACCCCAGAATGGATACAACCCCAGATGTAGGTTTACTACCCCAGTGAAAATTAGGCCTTAGTTCTTGGTGTTACTGTAATAAGAAATTAATAAGAAAATGCAGGTAGCCTTTTCTTCTAACTGTGAGGAGGAGCTATTCTTTATTAATCTGTATACTACCATATACTTCCTTCAGTATATCAGAAATGCAACTTTCATTTCCGTTCCAATAGTTTGCACCTTGACTTAAATGTTTTAACTAGTGTGATCCAATGTCATCTCATTGCTGTCAGCCTTGAGATGGTAAGAGCAAAGCATGGCATGAACCTGCAAAGACATCCCAGCTTTTGGTAGTTTGAAAACAACCTTTAAAATAGCTAGATTTATGTCTAGTAGAGACCAACAAGATTTTCAGAGTATAAGTTTTTGAGAGTCAAAATTCCCTTTGTCAGAAATACTCTCTTTATGAACTCAATAGACACCGCTGTTGAGAAGAAGCCAGCAAAATCAAGTCACCTATGAAAACAAAGCAAAGATTGTATTTGCACTTGGGAGTTTCCTGTACTCCAGCAAGATATGAATATTGCAAAATAATTTGCAAGCATTAGATCAAACAAAAGCTGCAATTTAGTACCGACAGATTCACCACTTTCCCCCCCCCAATCTGCCTTCTGCAAACATTTATGAGAATTAAATTCTCTTCACCAGAATACTAATGAGAGGGGAAGTTACAAGTTGTTGTCTAGATCTGCTTACATATTTATTACAGGTGGTATACAAAATAACCATTTTTTGTGATGGGGGACGAAACAATTAGCATATTGAGTGATTTTTTTTAAAAAAATTATTGACCGTTTAAAGAATTAGTGAACAAGCCAGGTTCAAAATGCTCTGTAAACATGCAATATACAAGTAGCTGTGTGCTCCGTAAAGTACTTTCTAGATAAATTGTCAATAAAATAGTTCACATGCATTCAAGGATAACTCAAAACACCTGTCATTTTTCTCTTCTGAAATTCTGGGATTTGGAATAAAGGACTGAAGAGGACATAATGATCAATCAGGATTAAATCCATCCCCTCTTCGCTACAGAAAGAGAACTCTGTCACTGCAGAAAGCCAAAGGCCCGAAGGATCACTGTAAAGTAATAAAATCAAGAGGGGTGGAGGTAGAATCTGAATAAATCCGAGTCAAGGATAAGCACTGGTGTCATTGCCAACACTGTGAATCTGTAAATAGAGCACTCTTGTTTAAGTGCCTTTCCTTCACTACCTGTAGGGTTACCAGCCATGGGAGGGCAATCAATGGAAGGGGGGGGGAAGTACCTCAAAGAGCGGTCACATCGCTCCAGGATTTAGAGCGGTGTTCTAGTACCAATTGTGATGCTCTAGGATAACTGCAGTAGCACCTTAAGGAGTAACGAAATTTGTGGTAGGGTATGAGCCTTTGAGAGTCACTGCTCACTTCCTCAGCGCTAAACTTCATGGTTTTACCATACAGTTCTGTCCAAATCCTAGAGCACCACATCAATGTCACATCAGCTACATGTAGAAAAATGGCATACACATAGTGATGCTCAAAGAACATAGAGCAGACTTAAGCATCACTTAGAAGTGACATCACATCCTTCTCAAACAATGACCTCCCCAGGCCAGCCCTGTAGCTAGGGAATTTTTTGAGAGGGGGCCTCGGGGGGGGGGCACCAGCTAATTAAATGAAAAAGTACAGTGCAGGTGGTAAGTTGGAGCACTTTGGGGGCATCCCGGGAGAGAGGGGGCCCAGAAGAAACACTAGGGGGCCGTGCCCCGTGGGCCCCATGTTAGCTACGGGCCAGCCCCAGGCATTGGCTCCCAAATCTCCTGGCATTTGTCAAGTCAGTGTTGGGAACCCTGCATCCTGTTGGTATACAAAATAAAGGTATGCAAAGGAAGAAGGGCACTGACTGTTTAGAGAAAAATAAATAGGTTTATTATAGAAGAACGAGCTGTTACGGAACATACAGAGTGAAAGCCTAAAGTAACCAGTCTATCTGCTGTAAAAGGAACAAAGAACAACGGGAAGCTCTACAGGAGCAGGAAGTCTCCAGAGAAGCCAATCAGGAGACAGCAAGGATACAGTTGTAAAAAGTGGGAAGTTCCTAGTCTGGCTACACTAACTGCAAGTCCTTCAGCTGTCCCCCTTTAGGATGCTCTTCAGATCTTCTTCATAAAGCTGCACTATGGACCTTGCATATTCCAACACAGCCAGCCAGCCAGCCAACACATCCAGCCAACTTACTTTTTTCCAACCATAGAGAACAATGGAGGGAATAGGGGCAACCTGTTTGGGGGCCCACATAATTGGACCCCCTGGTCCAATGTACTTGAAACTTGGTGGGTATCTTGGGGAGAGGCTCCATCAGCTATCCTGTGAGTTTGGAGCCTCTCCCTCAAACCCCCTCCCCTCCAGCCCCCAGAATACACCCTATGTTTTCACCATTGACTTCAATGGCCCATAGGATATAATGGAGTTGAAATTGATATTCGGCTGCCTGAAAGACTCTCCGGGAAGCCCGCTGGGGGTGGGGCTTGGCACCTGAGCTCCTGGAGCTGCGCTCCGGTGCGCTCCCCCCCCCCAAAGACCCCTGCCTATAGCATATTTTTCAACTGGGTGAAAACAAAAAGGCTGACCTTAATATTCTAAAAACTGAATTAAAAATCTCTAGAAAAAATATGAAATACAGTTCCTAAGAAATCATAGTGCAGTTTATAGACTGAAGAATGCACAGCTAGATGATAATTCCAGAGGGGTAGCTAGCCATATTAGTGTATTGCAGAAAAATAAAACAGAAATTTTATTGGACTTTTTATTTTATTTAGATGATCCTTTTCAATACTATGTTCTTCTCTGGCCCTGACATCCTCTTTCTCTTCATCCCCAAAACCTGAAATCCAAACTCTTTCCATTTGCCCCTCAGCAGAATGGAACAGTATCAGTAGCTGCCACTAAAGACACTGTAGATTTTGTTTATCAAGTGCGTTGTTTAGTCAGAAAATTGTGCACCGGACAGATGGAACTTCTATGCTGTGAACTGAGTATCAATCACACAGTATAAACTCTAAGAAATAAAGCCTAAGGCAGAGGTGTGAAACTCATTTGTTACAAGGGGCAGATCTGACATAAATGTCACTTTGTCCAGCTGGGCAGTATGTACCATAAAACATGATGCCAAGTACCGGAGATAGAAACTGTATAAAGGACAGCAGCTGGTAAGCTCAGAGTTGGTTTATCCTCATTGCAAGGTTCCATGGGCTGGGAGAGGGGTGCAGAGGAAAACCCATATGGGCAGACTGGAGAGCCAGCAGTGCAGCACTGGGCAGATGCTCCCACAATGCTTGACAGCTGCAGATGAGGTTGTTCTGCCATGCTGAAACCACAATCGGAGTGGCTCCACCCACTCCCCCCAGCACTCCCTCCCTTGCTTGTGGGCCACATAAGAGCCCTGGACAGGCTGGTTCTGGACCCCAGGCCTTATGTTTGACACCCCTGGCCTTAGTGCACCTGGCACTTCCCATCTGATCCAGTTTCAATTAAAACCTTAACAGTGCCATCCTAAGCAGAGTTACAGCCTTCTCAACCCATTGACTTTATTGGACATAGAATGGTGCGGCTCTGTTCAGGATCCAACCGTGAGTAACACACTGGATTTACGGGTAGATTTTTTTTCCTGTTTCAAGCAGATTTTTTAATGGCTCCTACCTCCGGTGAACTCTTAGGGTATTTCCTCCTATGGCCATTACCTTCACTATGACTTATGCACACGGTACTGCCCTGTTTTATTTTTAACATGGCCTCTCCATGGACTGAATGGATTCCAAGGTCAGTGAGATGTTCTGAACTTAAATTCATTACAGATATAAAATCATATAAAATACAAAACTGATTCCAGCTAATCCATTAATGATGAAGGCAATATGTATGCCGCGGACAGTGGCCAGAAAGGTTCTCTAATGGCTGCCACCACTCTGGCATTGGTCTCCTCGGGAGGGTCCGGAGCACCCACCCTACCCGTTTATATACTCTTTTCCAACAGGTTTCCCCTTATAAGTGACCAAATGAGGTGTGAGGACCCATGCAGAGTAACAAGCTAATTTTCTTAAAGAGATTTAATAAGAACTGTGGTTCAAAAACATGAAGGACAAATGAGCACAGTAAAGGTATGTAACTCAGTAAAAGAATAAATCCTAATGCCTCTGACTGTACCGTCCTAGCCTTCTCTAGGTACCTGGTCTCAGACTGACTCACCCCTGCTGGGTGAGGGAACCCTCCTTCTGCAGCAGCCTCAACAGTTTGGCTCTCAGGGAATGAACCCCCTCCCATTTTGGGCAAAGCATTTTATTCCTTCTTCCCAGACACCACCCTCTACTCCCCTACTGGCATAAGTTTTCCCTCCAAATCCTCTGTTAGCCAATCACAGGGTTCAGAGGGTACCTGGGAAATGTAGGCTCTGGTAGCTACTCCAATATAGGCTTCCCTGGAGCAACTAGGCCTCCCTAGAGCTCGTAGGCCGCATCACTATAGGCCCAGGAACATGACAATGTATTTACAGGTAAGTACATCATCCACTGTAAGAGATTTTCCTAGAAAAACATTTCATCATAGTACGTTATAGGACACTTTGTCATTTTTTAAACAAATTTGTAAGCTGCTTAGAGCATTTTGGGGAAGCACAAAAGATGCAAATAAAACTAAAAACATCATCAATGGTTTATTTGGAAATGAATAACAATTAACCACATGATAGCAATAATTAAAACTAACCAGAGGAGAGGTTGTGTATTAACTCTAGAAGATCTGCTATGGAGGAAGTAAGCCATAGTTAAGTCTTGTTAAAATCAGTATAATTATTGTCCAGTACTAGGATCAGCAAATGTACTAATTTTGGCCTGAAGAAGAATGATTGTGTTGAAGGTTAGGACATAGCTTCATTAACTTCAAACAATTCTGACAGTCTTTGTTTAACTCATTAGCTAACTTAGACTATAAAACAAAAGCTTTTGTGCAAATGTTTCTTTAGAACCCTTCATCAGGTTAGATGTTAACAAACAGGGGAGGGGGCCTGAATGTCTATTCTCTGCATCCAGTGTAGAAAGCCAAGCAGATTTCAGTAGATAATGTTCTACTGGTTGGAGCTGGAATCAGGTTGCACCTTTAAGAGTCTGGGTAACAGAAGGAAAAAAATGGCTATCTCCAGTCATGTAACAATCAGTAGTGGATCGTATATCTTTCTGAGTACCAAATGAAATACAGTAGGTCATTATAAAATGTGCAATTATCATATGAACAAAACGGAATATTAACTTAGACAATTCACTAGGTGTTATGTCAGTGGAAGCCAAACTGGATAATACTAGCTAGTGGAATGGGGGCAAGATAAGCACTACCTCTCCCCAACTCATTTTCCTCGTATTGAAGCAATCCATTGCAAATGATTCTCCCTACAAAGAAATATTTCTCTGTGTTACTGAGCTGCAATCCTGCACACAATTGCACTCCTTAAATACCATCAAAACCAATGAGTTTAAGCCATCGTAAGACCTTTTTGCACTGTGTTCTGAATTGTTTGGCAGTGTATTGATTTAATACCGTAATGGAAAATTAGCCATGGCAATGGCAAGCTTGATATACAAGTGTTTTCTGAAATCTTACACAAGGGATCCTAGGTCGAATCCACACAAACCTGCACCAGCCAAGCCACTGATATTATTGTAGCTAGCTGAAAGGCATACAGGATTCTTAGGTGTTGCATCATTGCCCTTCCACACATATTGCTACATTGAATGTTGGGCTAATACCTCTTTTCATTTCCAAATATATTAGGCTTTTTGTTGGCAGCACAAACTCTTTTTCATCAGCATCCATTTGGCTCCATGTGGAAATTTTTTTGTCTGTGTTGGCCACCCCGCCAATGCGCCTGATATAACTTCTAAAAAATGAAAAGTTCATTTTCCATAGGTTGTAAGTAGTCCCCGGTGGGTTTCGGAGCCACAATCTAATATTTTTCTAGCCATAATGAGCAGCCGTCGACAATGCATTACCATTAGCGACATTAGAAGAAAGTGTTTCAAAAATATGTTTGGGGAATCGGGCAGCAGATAAGATAACGGTGCCGAAACCCAGCGCGAACATAACATGCTTTTCGAAGCTTCACACTCTGCAAAGGTGCTTAACAAAAAATTACGCACATCAGGGTTGCAGCTTAGTGTTCATTCTCCATGTTTATCCATGATTGTTTCATATTTAAGGAACAGCAAAATATTGTGTTTTGTCAGCCAAGGACAATAATAGTTTAATAGTAATTTATTTTCCATTGCTACTGATAATACAACCAATCAACACGTTAAGTGGTGCCAACGCTGGCATCTTGCTAAATAAATCTCTGAGCCTTGCACCGCCAAGTATATCTTTCAAAGATAAGTCAACAAGAGCAATCAGAGCAGAAAATTAGAATTTGGTATGTTAGAATTAAAATACAGCTAAACTAAAGTTTTAATTGGGGTGATCTAAAAGGGCACTTGATGTAATGATCTCTTTCATTTGTTACTAATTGTTTGTTCCTGATGAAGAAGAAACATGTACATGAATGTTGCTGATTGAGGAAAGATGGCAGTTGCCATAGCAGCTCATTTTTATTGTTCAACGAGAAGGGATCGTCAAAAATATAAAGGAGGCTCTGCCTGTGAGCTTTAACATTTTCTCTGATGCTTGGCCACAAGGGACAGTCTTTTTTTGTTACAACAGCACGTTGTTTGAAATAGTGATCTTAAGGGCTTGTACACTGCATTCAGGTTTGTTGTGGCATTTAACCTGGGGTAATTTCCATTCATGCGTTGGACTAGAAGTAGATAGCGGTAGAATCTTACTTACTCTTGGTGTGCTAAACGTAGGCTTGATGCAAACTACACCGTGATCTGTTAGTATACGCAAAGCAAAGGTTGTGGAAACTGAGTGAGGGGAAAAAGACAAAATATTCAGATGAAATGTTCTAGATCTTGAACAAGTGTTTATGCAGCATGTTAATCATTGACTCTGTTTCATTTTAACCACTGACTTCATTTAGTATATTCTACACGTAAGTGTTGTTTAAAAGGTTTGGGGAACATTTCTATAAAGCTACTGCTTTTACGATGAGAATAATTCTCACTATTATTATTTATATTTATTTAGCTTGGCTAGTCTGTAGATCTATGGGGCATCTTATACTCACCTAAGGTAGTCAGCCTTCAGGTGAGGCCTAGAGAGCTCCTTGAGTTACAGCTCATCTCTAGACTCAAGACCCATGGAGAAAATGGCTGCATTGGAGGGGGGAATTTATGGCATTTTTTTCTCCCCTCCCCAGGCTCCACTCCAAATCTCCAAGAATTTCCCAGGTTGGAGTTCATAACCCTATAGTTCAGAAAATAAAACAGATGGGGTTTCCAGCTCTGGGTTGAGAAATACCTTGATATTTTGGGGGGTGGAGCTTGGGAAGAAAGTTTAGCAGGGTACAGTGCCATAAAGTCTACCCTCCGAAGTAGCCAATTTTTCCGGGAGAACTGACCTTTATAGTCTGGAGATCAGTGTAATATTAGGAGATCTCCAGACCCCCACCTGGGGGTTGGAAATCCTATTTTTAAAAATTTAGTATCATCCCCCCTCCCACCGTTCTGGTGAAGTGAGTTTCTACTTTGCACTAGTTGCTTACCTAACCAAATACTGTATTTCTCATGTCCTATGAACTCCTTAATAGCCCTAATTCTTAATTTCTGAGAACTTAAAACCCCAAGGAACTGGCAAAATTGAATAGCTGACTGTTCTGACTTTACTATTACCTATTTGGCATCTTGAATAGTTGGCCTCGACGCTATATGAATACCAAATGAGGGAAGCACCGTTAAGCAAAAACTGACTTGGGGATGCCCCAGGGGAAAAAATACCGAAGGAACTAATAAAACACATTAGTTCAATAACTGCATTTCATGGAAGAGGCAGAGGACAACTAGTAGATCTGGAAAATGAATATTCCATGGAGTAAAAGAATTTGGCCGGTCTTATGATGAAGGCCTTACCCTAAATAGGTATTCAACATGTCAGTAACCAGCCTGCTAAATGAATGTTGATGTTGCTTCTATTGCGATAAGGGCTAACTTGTATGTGTTTGTTGAGGTGTGCACCTCTATGCGAAAGGTAGTTCATGGGCACAGGTGTTGACTTCGTCAACTGTGCTGATGCATATCCACCTTGTGCTGCATGATCTCCACTGGTTGCCTATTGAGTACCAGATCTGTTTCAAGGTGCTAGTGCTTACCTTCAAAGCTCTATACGGCCAGCGTATCTACGAGACCGTGTCTCTCCCCCCCCCCATGAGCCCCAAAGGGCTTTACAATCTGCTAATCAGCATCTCCCACTGGTCCCTGGCCCCAGGGATGTCCATGTTGCCTAGCTTTTTTGACCCTGGCCCCTACCTGGTGGAATGAGCTCCCATATGAGATCAGGGCCCTGCGGGATCTTTTACAGTTCCACAGGACCTGCAAGATGGAGCTCTTTCACTAGGCATCCCCCCTCTCTTGGGCCTTCCCCTCAGCAGGTCAGATCTGTATTACTATCTGGGAACCCCAATCTGAAATCAACCTCATCTTCTGAGGCACTGATCAGCATATAGGGATTCTGTTGTATTTTATCGGATGTATTTTAATTGGTTTTAATTGTTTGTATACTGTATCTGATGGAACCCGCCCTAAGCCTGCTATTTGGGGAGGGTGGGATACAAATCTAACAAAATAAATAAATAAATAATCTGTAGTCCCTTTGCATAACTATACACTGCAAAGACCTAACATGCAATGGGTCTGATATGCACATGCAACCCTATCCCACGAGTCCATCTATGCACTGGAGCTCGAGAGTGTGCAGTCCCTTCATATCTGAAGCAGGGCATGGCATGGCATTGTACTGTAGTGTAGTGTCGAAGTAAACAATGTAGAGTTTCCTGTACACAGTGGCATCGTGGACTGGCTTACTAACGTTACGCTTCTTCTTTACCTTTGCCACCCAAGTTTGAATTTCTGTTGGTCAAACTTAGTCCTTGCCGTTTTGTTAGTTTTGTTCACATAAAGATCAAATGATCATAGACTGCACAGAAACTGAAACGGGTACAGGACTGTAATTTATTTAACAGGTTACTTGTAGAATTTTGCGCAGTGGATGTGCCTTGGATGGTTTCCATTTTCTAAACAACCACTTTGCTGATCTTTGTCTTCATACAGGGCCTGCTAAAGGTTGCCATAGACAATGCCAGAGCTCAAGAGAAGCAGGTCCAACTGGAAAAGACGGAGCTCAAGATGGAGCTGTTCAGGGAACGGGAACTGAGGGAAACACTTGAAAAACAGCTGGCGGTGGAGCAGAAGAATAGAGGTAATCACAATAACCTGATCAATATTGACAGGATTGGATCCAACAACTCCGGTCCAGTGAATGAACAGTCTTCCTCCATTAGAGCAAAACTTCCTCTGCTGGACAAAGCAAAGATTCCTCACTTGGCAGAAGGGAGTCACTAGGCCCGACCCATCATGTTGTCAAGTGTTCAAAATGCTTTACATGCATTCTTATAAGGACTCTTCTTATGTTCTTATACAAATAGACAGCTTCAAAAGGGGATTAGATAGATTCATGGAGGAGAAGTATCAATGGCTACTAGCCATGGTGAATGAGGGGAAGCACATGGACACATGAAGCTGCCTTATACTGAACCAGACCCTTGGTCCATCAAAGTCAGTATTGTCTACTCAGACTGGCAGCGGCTCTCCGGGGTCTCAGGCAGAGGTCTTTTACATCAACTACTGCCAGATCTTTTAACGGGAGGTACCGGGAACTGAACCTGGGACCTTCTGCATGCCAAGCAGATGCTCTACCACTGAGCCATGACCCCTCCAAGAACAGCAAGAGAAGGTCTCAGCGTCCATGCCTTGTTGTTGGCCCTCCAGAGGAACTGGTTGGCCACTGTGTGAGACAGGATGCTGGACTAGGTGGACTATTGGTCTGATCCAGCAGGGCTCTTCTTAATTTTGCAACGGTATTTTGGATACATTAAGGTAATACGTTACTTCAGTTCATTTTTCGAAGAACACTTAGCTCAACTTCACCATGGTTGCAATCCTTGGAACACTCTCCTAGATGGAAGCCCCATTGAATGAGATGGGACATACTTCCTAATAGTCCAATGCAGGATTGTGCTCTAAACAATTTGGTATGAGGACTCTATTTTTAAGGAGTTTTACTTCAAAAATTATATGAATTCTACACAGCAGGACTGTTTCTATATAGATTTTAAACTTGGTGTCTTGTTCTCTCCACTCTCTTTCCATAATTCAAGGATTCACAGCACTTAAAAATCATCCATACGGATATTAAAAATAATTCGTAACATTCAGTGGGATACTTATTTGTTGTAAGACCTACTCATTTTGACAGGCCTTGGCTATTGCTAAAAAGTCCACTTTCAATTAATTCTTTGTTTTATTATAATTTGGGGTCTGACTTTGGTGATCGTAACTTAAGGAAAACTTAGTTGGAATCATGACACCAGAACTGGAGTTTTCTAATTACATAAGGTTAATGAACCCCCATCTTTAGTAAAATTTGTAATTAATCTGGGAAATTGAATTAATTGCCTGCATGTTCACTGGGTGTCCAAAAGTTAGTCATTTTTTCCCCGAGGTTAATTATAAATCAGTTAGGCGCTTTCATGTACCTTGATGGGATGAGAGGTGTTCTCCTTCGCTCTCTGTTGTTGTGAGTTACCAGGATGGGAGAAGACAGCAGAAGTCGCCTGGTTGGGTTTTGAAGTGGGATGTTCAGTTATGGAGGCTGCTCTGATCCATGGTTGGTATAATAAAAGGGGTAGTCTTTATATATATCTATATCTATTTATCGTAACTATTTTAGATAATATCTTCACAATGTTTCATAGTGATTATATCTTACCAATTTGGAACAGTTCACTGTTTTAACTTTGCTTTGATGTTTAAACACAAACTGTATTTTATGCATGTGCTTGAGACCTTTGGTCATGTAAGCCAGAATAAATAAATAAATAATATGCATGTGTGAGTGAGTGGGCACCTGGAAGTCATGGCGACCTGTGGTGACTGACCCCTACTGGGGGCCTGGAGGCTATTCAGAGAGGTGGACTGAAGAAAGCCTGTCCCCGCCTCTCACTTCTGGTGTTCCAAGGAGGACCCATCCAAGTACTTGCCAAAGTCAACCCTGCTTAGTTTCTGCGATTGAGATCGGGCTTGCCTGGGCTATCCAGGTCAGGGCAAGGGGTGGTATTCTTAGTTGGGTAGGGAAGGCAGCATAGTATAGCCTGATCTCATTTGATCTTGGAAGCTAAGCAGGGTCAGTACTTGGAGGGGAGACCACCAAAGAAGACGCTGCAGAGGAAGGCCATGGCCAACCACCTCTGCTCCTCACTTGCCTAGAAAGCCCCTTGCTGGGGGTCACCATAAGTTGGCTGCCACTTGACACTTTACGCACACATACACACCCTTAGCTGATCTTACAGCTGATTTCGTACAGCAAAGCTTCTTGTTGGCCATCACTCTCAATGTTTAAAGGAGTTCAGTGACCACAACCTATATTCTACAGGCTTTGTGCCATTAAATCGGTATTACTGTTACCGCACAAAGCATTATGGCCATTGCAATGATCAGCCAAGAGCAGAAATGCCCACTTTTTTTTAGAACATCCTAGCTCCATGAGATCAGTGAAAAGTACTTCTCTGTAAATCTGGTTGGGATTGACGTGCTAGGATTATAAGTGAACAAGTGAGCTAATGAGCAAAAAGTAAAACTTTGTATCCTTTGAATAGCATGGGACCCTTATAAGGGGACATATATACACTACGCTGCTTGCGAGTTATGCTCCATGACATGTTTATTTGTCTCGTTTCCTTTGATTTCCATTTCTATCCTCTAATTAGTGACTGCTTTTGACTGTGGCGGCTGCTCTGATTGTAGTAAAACTAATGCCGTATTTCTTAAGAGGGCTGGTGCATAGCAAGGCATTACTTACCCTGTCTCTGCAATCCGCAGCCCTACCTGCAAAGGATTAAGCTACAACGCACACATAATTCAGAAAGGCAGCCTGTCCTTCCCGTGTAGTCATTAAGGTTATTTGCAGCATGGTTATCATAAAACACTAAACCATAAAGCCGCTTCAAGACACTCCTTTCTCATGTCTGAGAAACGCAGGAAGAAATCAGTTCTCACATGCAATCGCGGATTTGTTTCCTACATGGATTCCTTTTTTTCCCCACCAAAGAGACCTTTGAATCATTAGATCGGGGAGAGGGGCCCTCGGTTTTATCAATTCCATCTCCGTTGGACAATCATACATCTGTCTGATGTTTGACTTGAAAAGGAGCCCTGTCTTGCTTGCAGGTGTCAGGATGATGTAAACTCTCCTTCTACCTGCTGGAAGGAGGGCAGCAAAGGGCAAGAGAGGCAGCGAATGAAAGCATGGCCAAAGAGGAGGTTGAAAGGAGGGAAGTTAATGGGACTGGGTACCTTGGAAAGAATACGAAGGTGTTGCCATGCAGGAAGGGGCTTTGAAAGATGACGCTGGTTTATTTGTCCCAGTGGTTTACTCTAATACGAGATGGGGATTCGTTAACGAATTGTAACGCTTTCGAGGTGAAGCTGTCCATTACGGAGCATAAGCATGGCTTGCAGATAGAGTAGTTTCACACCTAGTAGGAGAGATAAGAATCAGGAAAGCAGCAAGGAACATTAACGATTATTCTGAGGAAACGGTATAAGTGGGAAACAAACTGGTAGGTGCACAAAGGTCAGTTTGTTTTGCAAGCATAATGTTCCCATGAAGCAACTGTGCAAAATTTTGAAAGTTATTTGCTCATGTGCATAGTTCGTGTGAGTTTTTATTATTATTTTTGTTGTTGTTATTTCTCAACTCTTTACTAAGTACTGCTTTCAAGCCAGGCACACCTATTCTAAAAATGTGGCAATGCAACTGGAAGTCTAGTAGAATGCCATGACTTGTGGTAGAAAAGCAAGTTTTGAGTCCAACAGTACCTTAGAGACCTTCTACATTTCCAGGGTATAAACTTTCAAAAGTCAAACCTTGCTTTGACTCTCAAAAGCTTATACCCTGGAAGTCTAATTGGTCTTTAAGTTGCTGTTGGACTTGAATCTTGCTGTTCTACTGCAGACCAAGATGGTTACCCACCTGAAACTATGATTTGTGGTATTATAGTACAGGGAGAGGCTTGCTTCATTATAACTGTTAAGTAGTGATATGGAACATCGTAAGATTGGCCCATGAAAGTTATAGCTGACTGTAAACAAATTGTTTATCACATTTATCTGTTCTATGTTAATTATCACGGTAACAACGTTTTTTAGAAGGAATCTGAGAAACTTACTAAAGACTTTGGCCTGTATCTTTTCTTTTTCCATAACAGCAATAATTCAGAAAAGGTTAAAGAAGGAAAAGAAAGCCAAGAGGAAATTGCAGGAAGCACTTGAATTTGAGACCAAGCGGCGAGAGCAAGCAGAGCAGACATTGAAACAGGCAGCTTCGACAGATAATCTCAGGGTCCTAAATGGTGAGAAATCTGCTCTTTTGCATCTATATGATTAATGCCTGGTTCACATGATATGAGCAAAAAGAAGAGTCATCTTGGTAAAGTAGTTAATGGGGAACTGCACTGGAGAAAAATTAACTTTCCTTGTCTCCATAAAAGTGATTTTTAACCCCTTTGCCATTTGCAAAAGTTTGATTTCTGCATTTTGCAGGAAAGAAACAAAATGCTTTGAAACAAAACAGTGTTATTAAATTATTAACTTGAGAAGGCAACTTTCTGTTACGGCCTCCCCATGTACCGTCTATTTCTCGTGAATTGTGCTGGTTTAAAATGATTGTCCCATTGTTCGACATTAGAAAGAGGCCAAAGGTTGTCTGTATTTTATTTCAGGACCAGGGTAACAGGTTGTAAAAAAAGAGGGGGGGGGGAATGCTTTAAGACTCGAATGAAATATGTGTCAGCTTTACCTTTCTCTGCTTTTAGACTCTCTGACCCCAGAGATAGAAGCTGACCACAGTGGGGGCAGAACAGATGCTGAAAGGACAATACAAGGTAGGAATTTGCAAAAGGCTATAAATCTAGATCTTACTATATTAGTTTTTCCTCTGCTCTAGCCTGCTATTCAAGCATGCAGCCTACCATCTGGGCCACATCAAAACAAGTTCATACAAGGTCAAGTTCATCTAGCTTCTGGTTTTTTTAATGTATAAGAGAGAATTCATTTTGCACTGATAGATTTCCTTTAAATTAGCAGGTCATTCTGTTTATATAATGCAATTAAAGAGGAATAATTAATCTGAGACAAAGCAAGATTGCATTCGGCATGGCCAAGACCAACGTTTTTTTGTAGATCTCTGCAGCCGTATCTGTGCAGAAAAGGATGATTTTGACAAATATACTTGCCATACAGGTAAAAAGCTTGGGTTCATAAGGAGGTAATCTGCAAGAAAAAGACGTCACTTCAGAACAATCAGTGAATCCCTTGCAATTATATTAAGGGGTTTCAAGGAACTGATCCCATGAAATAAAACTGTGGATCCCTGTCTTAAGAGACTAAACTGTGATCCTGCACCTAGCTCATCTCTCATTTAATTAATTGGTACTTTCACGTAACAGATGACAGAATTGCACCCTCAATTTGCAAAAAATATTCCATAGCTTATTATTCATATTTTGATTGATAGATAGCAAACACACACAAAAAATTAGTGAAGAGCAAATTGGGAAGGTTGTATTTATTTTATAAGCTCTGCAATAGCTGGTATGCTAAATATGCTGACATGAATACTGAAAAGCAAAAAAATAGCATTTATTTTCAATTTTAAATGAAGGTACATTCTTCAAAGACAAGCCTAAAATGATTAGCTGAAGTAATCTCCCGGAGATGCCTTTCGCTTGCATTTTTAAAGTCAATCACTCTAAAAGTATCATTTGCTGTCTTTTTTGTGCGTGTGTATTATTGAATCTTGTTTTCTAGCTCCTCTAAGGCGTAGTGGCTGCCGTTATACTAAAACAAGGCTGTAGGAGAAAAAAAAAGAAGATAATAAGCGTCACATTTATTACGCATATGTGAAAAATGCAGGAAGAACAGGAAGTTTATTTTCTCACCTCAGGAAACTACACCAGAGATGCCATGAATTGTTTTGTGAGGCATGAACGCGATAAACCAAAAGCAAGATAGTGACCATTGGATAGTTTGGATTAATTTAGGCAGTGGTTGTGTAGTACTTGCCATCCAGGTTCATCTTAAATTTCCTTAGTCAAAAATAAGTCCTGTTTACTTAGATGAGACTTAACTTTTTTATAAATATAATTAGCATTGTGTCTCTATACCACTTAACAGTCATTGAACTTACATCAAACACAACAACTTTAGTGGTATTTGACTCTGTGTTTGTACTATTTTTGGAACATTTCCATACATTTATTCCCTGTAGAAAATATTGAGTGCATTCCAGTGAAGATTAGTTGTAGTTTAGTCCCGTTGAAACAGATAAGAATTAAGTTAGATTTGACTAAGTTCCACTTCATTGCTGTCAGTTACGAGTGGGCAGATTTCCCTGCCTCGGTCCTTTCGCTTTATTTTTCTCCCAACGATTTGCTCCAACTGTCTTCTAATTTCTTTGTTGAAATAAAATGTTACTAAGCTACAACTATCTACAAAGAGAAAGGGAACCAAAACGTACCAAGTGAATACATTATCTACAACTTTACCTATTACATACACATAAGCAGGGTGTTTTTTTGGGTTGTTGTTGTTTTATTTTTATTTATTTATTATTTATTTA
Organism: Gekko gecko; assembly: GCA_029375565.1. Taxonomy (NCBI): domain Eukaryota; kingdom Metazoa; phylum Chordata; class Lepidosauria; order Squamata; family Gekkonidae; genus Gekko; species Gekko gecko. Next base: position 165,126,468 of record JAPDNY010000004.1, on the reverse strand, counting down.
TTTAATTTCTACATAAAACCATAAAATCAACATAAAATACATACATTCAAATTCCATATAAATATAATTAAATACAGTTAAAACCACAGCATATGGTGGTGTCATGCAACAAAAAAATGAGTGCCACTGGCAGAGCTGGAATGCCCTTCTGGAATGCCCGGCGAAAAAGCTCTGTTTTCATGGCCCTGTGGAACTGCAGAAGGTCCCACAGGGCCCTGGTCTCTCCAGGGAGCTCATTCCAGAATATCGGCACCACCAGGGAGAATGCCCTGGTCCTGTTTGATGTCAACCAGGTGTCCCTAGGACCAAGGAGAGCCAGACTGTTTTGTGTTCCAGATCGCAGTGCTCTCTGGGAAACATGCAGGGAAAGGTGGTCCCTCAGGTAGACAGGCCCCTGACCATAAAGGACTTTAAAGGTCAAAACCAGCACCTTGAAGTGAATCCGGAACACTATTGGCAGCCAGTGCAGTGACTTTAGCACAGGCTGGATATGCTCCCGTATGGGAAGGCCCATCAGCAGCCTGGCCGCCGCATTCTGCACCAGCTGCAGCTTCCGCAGTTGCCCCAAGGGCAGCCCCATATAAAGAGCATTGCAGTAGTCCAACCTCGAGGTGACCATTGCATGGATCACTGCAGCCAGATCTTTGCGTTCGAGGTAGGGAACCAACTGCCTAATCAGCCAAAGATGGTGGTACGGCTGCCTTTTCAGCGGCTGCTATCTGGGCCTCCATTGTCAAGGAAGCATCCAGGAGCACTCCCAAGCTCCTGACCCTCAGTTCTGGCACCAACGGTGCCCCACCAAAAGCTGGTAATGGGATCCCTACCCCTGAACTGCTCCGATTCAGGAATAGGACATCTGTCTTTGTCAGATTCAATTTCAATCAGCTCAGTCTAAGCCATCCTGCCACGTCCTGCCATGCCCAGTCCAGATCTTCTGGGGTAGAGTCAGACTGACCACCCAACAACAGATAGAGCTGGGTATCATCTGCATATTGATGACACCCAAGCTCATGCCTCTGGGCAATCTGGGCAAGGGGGCACATGTAGATGTTAAATAACATTGGGGAGAGTACTGCCCCTTGAGGCACTCCACAAATTAGTGGGTGCCTTTGGAACAGTTGCTCCCCGAGTGCCACCCTGACCCTGGAGAAAGGAGACAAGCCGTTGCAAGGCAGACCCTTGAATCCCCATGTCGGTGAGGCGGTGGGCAAGCAGCTGATGATCAACCATGTCAAACTCCGCTGACAGGTCCAACAACAGCAGCACCGCAGTCCCGCCTCGATCCAGATGTCTCCGGAGGTTGTCTTTGAGGGCGACCAGTGCTGTCTCTGTCCCATGGCCCAGTTGGAAGCCAGACTGGAAGGGATCTAGCATGGAAGTGTCATCCAGAAAGTTCTGCAATTGTATTGCCACCACCCTCTCTATTAATTTGCCCAAATAGGGCAAATTGGAAACTGACCAATAGTTGGCCAATTCGGCCAGGTCCAAGGATGGGTTTTTTAGGAGAGGGTGGACCATTGCTTCCTTGAGAGCCCCTGGGAACAGTCCCTCAAAGAGGGACTTGTTGATAATATCCCTAAGGTCACCTCGAAACCCCTTGCAGCCTGCTTTAATCAGGCAAGAGGGGCACAGATCAAGGCTGCATGTGGTTGGGCATACTGTTGAGATCAATCTGTCAACTTCCTCTAGGCTGAGCGGATTGAAATGATCTTGAATGGGACCAGAAGATGCACATGGAGCCTCGAGTTCACTCACTGTCTCAAGTGTGGCCGGGGGGTTACGGCGGAGCAACGAGACTTTATCTGCAAAGTAACTTGCAAAAACCTCACAGCCTATATCCAGTTCTCTAGTATTTTGTCTTCCCTGTGGCAGAGTTGTTAAGGACCGAATCGTGCTATATAATTGGGCCAGGCGTGAGCTTGCAGACGCAATCGTGCCTGCGTAGAACTCCTTCACAGCTTTGACTGCCATCTCATAGGATCTCATAAACGTCCTATAAGATGCTCTTGTTGCTTCTTCACGAACACATCACCACCATCTCTCTCCAGCTGTCTGAGCCTCTGTTTCATCAGCCTCAGCTCCTGGGTATACCAAGGAGCCAGCCTTGAGCAGGGGTGTAGAGGGTGTCTGGGAGCGATCTCGTCGATGGTTGCCGAGAGTCGGTCATGCCAGTCCTCGACAAGCTCATCCAATGAGCCGCCAGGGGGCAATGGATCCTGAAGAACCATCTGAAGCCACAGAGGGTCCATTTCGCTCCGCAGGCAAGGTAAAATGTGCTCACCACCCTAACAAGGTTGTGGTGACACATTCACTCAGGCCCTCAGGGCATGGTGGTCTGACCATGGAACTGCCATAGCAGTAATCCAGTCCACTGTAACCCCCGCCGTGAAGATAAATCAAGCATGTGACCGGCTTGGTGAGTGGGGGCCGTTACATATGGGGAGATTCCCAGTGCCACCATGGATGATGCCAGGTCCACCACCTGTGAAGAAGCCACATTATCTGCATGGACATTATCCGCATGGACATTGAAGTCACCCAAGACCTGGGGTGCTCTAATGCCCAGCCTGACACGGCCTCAACCAGAGATGGCAGGCTGTCGGTCGGTGCGTTGGGCAGTCGGTAGACCAGCCAAACAGCCAAACTCTCCCCAGCTTCCCACATGAAGCTGGCACACTCCATGCCCGTGAGCCTCATCGCCTGAAGGAGCAAGCCTCCCAAATGAACAGCGCCACTTCTCCCCCCCCAGCCCCATAGTCCGAGATTGGTGGAGGACCGAGAACCCGGGAGGAGTAACTGGGAGAGAGCAACTGTCTCCCCATTTCTCACCCAGGTCTCAGTTACGCATGCCAGATCTGCATCCTGCTCCAGCAGGAAGTCCTGAAGGACTGAGGTCTTATTATTTATGGAGCTGGTGTTGCACAGCACCAATGTCGGACTGGGGGTTTTAATCCTTGCCCCACTACTTGCCACCATTGGGATAGGACACAGGCTGGAAGGTGGCCGAGCTTTTCTATTTCTCTGCCCCCTTCCCTTCCATCTCTGCCTGGTCCTACCACTATACCTTCCCCTTCCCAGGTTTTGAAAAAGAGGTGCCGGGACTCTCAAGAGGAAAATGAAGTTTTCAGTCTATATACTGAAAACTCATGAAGTTTTAACATTTTTAAAGAGATTTGTCAGAGGTTCCAGAACTCCGTTCCAGTGCATTCCCCCAGAAAAAAGCCCTGCATATATGCATAAAAATAAAAATACCAGCACTAATTTGAAGACTTTCAGTGGGCTTAATTACAACTAACTTCAGTTAGACTGTGCCTTGCGTTCCTTGGGTGCATACTAACTGATTTCAAGGGGGCCCTCTTACATTGTTTTGGTCAGGAGTCCTTACCTTCTGTCCTTATTCTTACTATGACCTGTACATTTAACTCCATTTGCTAGATTTCATGCTCATGAGTTTGCAACGGCTGCTAGATAGCTTGGTTGGGAGCTTGGAGGCCCTTCTGCAATACTGACCTGAGGGCCATTACAGAACATAGATTATTTATACTGCATGATTTTGGGGATCATCTTCATTGAGTCTGGAGATAGATGCATGACCAAATGAGCAGGCTGCTCCACTGGTCTCATCTGCTTTAATACCACTTGAATCCAAGGCAACATAGAGATTTGGGAAAGTGCAGCCCAAATCAGGTAGATTCAAGAATGACCTCATCTGACCTTAAAGTTATTAGGATGTTACGGAGAAAACAGTCTTTGCCATAAATACATTTGCTGTGGAAATAATGGCCCATGCAAGTGATTCCCCTCAGCTATACATAAATCAGAGTGTTTGATGGGACAGCTGCCTCTCTACCAAGAGCCATTAGTCTTTTGATTCTGATATGTCGTATTAGGGCAGGGAAAACAAAGGCTTTCCAATGAGAGATCTTAAAGTGGAAGATCATTTGGGATGAAACATCCTTGCAGATATATTGCAGATGCACCAGGTCCAGGCCATTTTATGCTTTATAGAGTGCACGACCAGCACCTTGAACCAAGCACTGCAGCAAACAGTCTGTGTTCTGCAGCCAGTGCAGATGAGCCGAGACAAGTGTAATGCATTATTGTCAAGTCCTGGATGCAAACACTCTTGTAGCAGCAAGATTTGCTTATTAAGAGGTGAAGATGTTCCAAGCATAGACAGCTTCTGTGTCAGAACTGGTTTCCAGACGCCAGTTCCAACAATGTACTGAAAGTAGGAAATCCCCCAAATGCCCATCAACCAATCAGTGCTCCCATTCAGCCCGCCAAACATCTGCCCTGCCCACATGACTGCCCCTAACACCTACAAGCTAATGGTTACATTATCTAGAAGCTTCTTAGACTACAGGGTCATACAGAATGATGATATCACATACTCCCCAAGTTGTTCCCGGCACACTTGGGAGGCCCCTTTGTGAGAACTGTTCCAAGCTGGCACTAACCAAGCAAGCAGACAGTCATACACATCCACTTCCCCCCCCATTCACAGCATAGCATGAAACTTATGAACTATGGAAAAATACATATGAATGTGAGAATATATGTGAAGCCATAACACAACAAATGGAGTGTAAGCAGGAGAAAACATTTGGCAACCAAGGCCCAAGCTTGACAGTTATCTACATCTGGATGCTGTTGGGGTCCCCAACCTTTTGAGCCTCTGAATGCTGCCACAAGGTGGTGGTCACAAACAGCTGTCACAGAAGGTGGAGTCAACCACAAAATGTCAGGGAATGGGATCATGCATAGCTATCAGTAACTCCTCAACATTTCAGGCAGAAGCTCAGTTTAACAGGATGCCAAATCTGTTCCTCCTAGAGAAATGTAATAATCTCTCCTTATATATAATTCTGTTTTCAAGTGGCAAAGTTCCATGCACTCCCAAATCAGTTGGCTCCGTGATGTGTCGGTCACAAGATGTCTCTATCCACTGGCTGCATTGCCTGAGTTCTCTCCCACCCACTGCAGTCTAGGCTACTCTTCTCTGATTGAGCCAGCATTTCAAGGGCATTTGCATATGGAAGCTGACTGGACTTCATTCCACACCTCAAACTCCGCCCCCCATGAGACAGTTGGAACTGTCAGTTGCATATGCAACCTGGTGTATTCTGAGGTAAAATATTTCCTCACCCACAACACATCACTTCCCCTTCAAAAGAAGCAAACCCAATAACTCAACCATGCCACACCACAAAAAACACAGATCACACCACAAGCAGAATACCACAAGGCAAAAAATGATTGGAAAAGGTGCCAGCAGTCACCCCATTACTGCCACAGATATGTACCTGAGAGCGCTTCAGAGGATGGTATGCAGGTCCCAGGTTCATGTTATAAAAGCTGCCTAGGGGATTATGGACCATTCACAGGCTTTCTACCTTAACATACCTCACAGGGTTGTTATGTGGATCATATGGGGATGAGGAGAATGATGTCAGTTGCTTTGGTTCCCACTGCAGGGAAAGACTGCCCTTTCCCTAGGAGGAGGCAACGGTGGGGGGGAGATGTAAACATGAAGACAGACAAGCAGATAAAGGTAGGCTGATGGTTCACCTGGAAAGGACATTGGGTTGCCAGCTCCAGGTTGGAAACTTTGAGGATATTTTAGGGATGAATCCTGCTGAGAGTGGGGACTGAGGAGGAGGAAGAGGGGGACCTCAGACAGATACAATGTCATAGACCCCACCCTCTAAACAAGCTGTTGCCAATCTCCAGGTGACAGCTGGAGAGCTTTTAAAGCGCTGGTGCTAATTCAAAGTGCTGGGGATGTCTCATAGGATCTCATACCTATGAGGGGATGCTGTGAGTGTAGAAAATGAATTATCGACAGAGTAGTGTTTTGGAAAATCTTTAAGAATTGTTTGGTCCATTTACCATGGGGCACCCATCCAGAGCCTCTGGCATTTTCTCACTCCGTTGGTATCAAAACCAATTTAAGGCAAAATAGAGGTATGGAGACTTTTCCATCCTCCTTTGCATCAATCTGTCTTTGTTAGCACTCTCAGGGTGACTTCATGCCTCCTGACTGGCATTACTTCACTAGCCCTGGCTGCTTGCTCCTGTTCAGCAGGAGCCTCCCGATGGAAGCTGCCTGGGTGATTTTGGACCAGCCACAGACTTTCTGCCTAACCTATAGGGTTTCCAAGTCACTTACAGGTAGTAGCGGGGGAGACTCGGTTCCTTGCTTGGGACATTCGTGCATGCATGCTGCAATGATGTCACCCAAAGTCCATTGTATGTATCTCCACAATGGGCCTTATTCCTAGTACTTACAATAAGGTTCAAGTTCCTTCTCCTAAAACTAGTTAAGCTATAACGAATTTGAGCAATTTTCTGCCTGGTCAGACGTAGCCTTGGCCTGAATGTTCTTTGCCACCAGTGCTTAGTAAGTAATCAATCTTTATTAAAATGGTCCTCGACCAGCATAAAATAAAACAGGTTCATATACTCCATTTTTTTAAAAAAAAATTAATAAATATTTTATATGAAACATAATAACAAAATATTAAAAAATATATTTATAAGTACAATTTTAACCTTAACCTTTTTTAAACCTTCTTTATCTGCCGAATTCTCTAAGCAGCCTCAAGAAACCTTGTGCTACTCGCTAAAATCAGCGAATTTTCATCAGTTAGCAGCAGAAGAGCAAAGCATCACTGAATAGGTATTAATGCATTTTGGCCAAGGATGCTTTGCCAGCTTATCATTTGATGACAAGATCTTGTTCTTACACTAGCTGCTTTACAAATATGATATTCCTTCCCAGTAGACATAACAAAGGCAAGCAAGTTTAAGAAGGAAATCAAGATTGTTTTTTATTATACTTTTCTGTACGTTTCTAGATATGGGGCCCACCTTTATTCCCAAGGCACCTGCATAAGAAACACTGAACTGCAAGCATGTGACAGGAAGTCATTTGACATCACCACTATGTGACCCTCCCCAAGTCACATTATAGGAAAGCTGGGAGCCAGGATTATGACCTGACAAGTGTCAAGGCCAGGATCATGAGCAACAGACCAAGACAGCCAGGAGAGAAAACAAAGCTAAACAGCAGGCGGAGAACCATGTGAAGAACAAGCCGACACGAGCATGTCCAGAGAGGCATATCTCTTTCTGCAAAAGCTCTCCCTTGATTTCACTCTCTTCCCTCTGCTTGGTGTAGCCATCTGCCCCCCAATGTACCTCATCCATGCTTGCAATATTAAGCTCCCCTTCCCATGAAAGATCCACTTTCCTGGGGGAAAGGAGTATCTGTGATAGAAGGATAGGTGTGGAGGACTGGAGGCTCAAATGGCAGGGGTGGATTGGCGAGGCTGTGCCAGTCGGGGAGGAGCCACCTTGACCAGGTCTCTGGAGAGGCAGGATGTACATTTTCTTAATAAATCAATGAGAGAGAAGGCAGTAGAAAAGAACAAGAGTCCAGTAGCACCTTAAAGACTAACAACACTTGTGGCAGGGTATGAGCTTCTGTCAGTCACTACTCACTTCTACTGACACAGCTAGAGAGTCCATCTGTCCTTATATTTTGGAAAGGGGAGTGATTTCAGATGCTGAATGACAATAGCAGGCAGATAACAATAGCGGGTTATGATGGCCCCGTCCACTTACCTCCCTCAGAGGCAAGATTTTCCCTCTTTTTTTTTTTCCTTTTACTGACTGAGCCACCCTAGTAATATGTTTTCTTCTTGGCTGAAGAACTCTGGCTTGTCCCACCCTGTCACAGGAAGATACTTCGGCTGTTGGCTCAGCCCAGGAACCTGAGGGAAGGATCGGGAGCCCCCCTTTAACTTAAACAACTTAAAATGGTACTCGAGGCATTTTGAAATTTAAAAATAACAAAATGTTTTATTTAACATAGAGGGGAATGGTCAGGTGAAATTTCTGAAGTAAAACCAGGACAGGCGCAGACTTTAGTTCTTATATTTCAGACTAATGAGAGTTTCTTAAGGTTTTCACAGTGACTTAAATTTTTGTTAAGAGGCTTTGATTCCAGTGTTTTCCCCAAACACTTCAGTGCACTTTCTTTGACTATTCTCTAACTCTTTTGGTTTCCAGAAGACTGTTACACTCCTTCCAGTACCCAAACCCCTTCTCTTGTCTTGACTTTTCAACTGACTATTAAGGTCTCTACAGACAGTTTCTAACCACACCAGACCAGGGATCTCTTTACTCTTCAGAGCTAACTCCCTGTGTGACTGGGTAGGAAAATTCCTCTCCCTCTAGAAGATCTATCCCTTTCCTTGGCCTGAATGGGAGTCTTCACTTACTTCCCAAACTTCCTTGCCAACTTTTCCCGAGTTCTCCTTTCTGTGTTAAACTGCTCTTAGCTAAAGCTGAAATCAGACTGAATCTCTCCTTAACATCCAGTTGAGAAGTCTTTATCTGCTCAGCTGATGCTAACCGATCAGATCTCTTGGAACAGCCTGTCACTCAAGGTTCTCTGCCTCTGTGAAGAATTAACCCTTCACAGTCCTTTATCTGTTTACACAACACCTATAAGCTTTTAAAAGTGAAGTCCATCACACAGGTGAATGACAATATCAGGCATGATTGGATTAAATGTGATATGCAGACGGGTAGTAGGTGTGGAGAATCAGCATTGGTAATGAGACAGGAAACCTAGGTCTTGATTCAGTCCAGGAGGATGCATTGTCTTGAGCTTCATTATCAGTTGCAGTTCAGCAGTCTCTCTTTCTAATCTCCCTTTGAAATTGCTTTGCAAGAGACCTGCTACTCTTAGGTCAGCAACTGGATGCCCTGGCAAGTTAAAATGTTCCCCCACTGATTTTTGAATGTTGTGGTTCCTAATGTCAGACCTATGTCCATTAATTCTTTGTCAAAGGGACTGGCCTGTTTGTCCAATGTAGAGGGAGGAAGGGCATTGCTGACATGTGATGAGGTAAATCACATTAGAGGATGAATAGGAATATTAAGCTGAGATGGTATGGTTGATATTGCTGGGTCCCACTGGTGTTGTTGCTAGGATCCATATGAGAGCAAAGCTGGCATCTTGGTTTGTTGCAAGCCAGAGTCCATGTTACTGTTAAATAGTTTATCGTTGCAGGTGAGAGGTTGTTTTAGGTGAGCAGGCTGTCTGTAAGCAAGAAAAGGTCAACTCCCCAGTGCCTGTGTGAGAGAAGTGTCACTATCCAGCATGGGTTGTAGGTCATTAATAATGTGTTGGACTGGTTTGAGTCGTGAGCTGTAGGTGACCACCAGTTGTGTTCATATTGGTCCTAAGCTGTTAAAGGTTGTGAAGGTTAAATCCAGAGTTTGCTAGGAGCTGCTGTCAGCGCAGTCAGAAGAATTGCTCAAATAAATCCTCAGCCACTTGACTGAAAGCATAAACTGAATTGTTTTCTGAACGGATTTGCAATTCTTTTAATCTATTATTAAACAAGTCTAATGAATGTAATAGTCTGAGTAAATGAGCATTTGTTTGCATGCAATTCTTCTACAACACACTTGTTGTATATTTGAAAACTTATCTTTGCAAAATATATATATATATATATTTACAAGAAGCTTGCTTTAGTCCTGAGTTCCGATGCCCGATAACATTTTGAAAAGGGGAAACGTTACACAGTGCAGATATGCTAAAATATTGTCAGGGTTTGTTTATCTGTCTGATATAAGACAAAAGCACTTCTGTGGTGGGATTGCTAGTTGCACTTTTGATTATCGTATTGCACAGCTTAGTCATGGTAAATACACAGGGCCTGCAAGTCTATGTAGCAGTAATCCTGCAATGCAGTAGAGAGCCTTGAGAATTTCAGCCTTCCTTGTTCTGTGTTTAATGAAAAGTCAAATAAGCGACCTCAGAATTGTGTGTTCCTGTGTTCTGACCTTCTCACTGTAGAATCCAAGTTGGAACGGATTCGAGAGGTTGTATCTGCAAAGTGCTGAGCAAACTGGTCATAGCAGGCCACCTCTTCTTTCAGGCCAAACCCCAACAGGCCTCTGACCACCCAGAACAGCTCCTCTATGCAGCCACAATGGTGTTGGAGAAGTTTCTTTGCTGCCATCACTGCCATGGAGTCCTCTTTACAATGAGCTCTCGTCTGTGCCCTATTGGGTTTATCAGATTTGTCCTGAGTCTTCCCCAGTCTCGTTCTATCTGTCTCCCTTTCCTTTTCATTGCCCACAGCCTCTCGGTAGGCATCCACTTCTAAAGAAGTCTACTCTGGACTCAGGAGATCTTGATCATTCTCAAGTGTTCCTTTCTTGAGCGGGGTGATTGAATGGGTGCTGGCTAAACAACCTCAAGCTTTCTTGGATGAAGCAGATTGGGTCCTTTCCAGTCTGGTTATGGGCCTAAAGCAACCTTGCGCCAGGAGATGGACTGAGGGGGTGGGACTCTGTTGATTCCCTTGGACCTCTCAGCAGCTGTCAATACCATCAGTCATGATGTCCTTCTGGACCCTTTCTGGGTTCTGCTCCTACCTGGATGATAGGTTTCGGGACATGGTTCTGGGGGCTCTTTACTCAGCACCTTAGCCTCTGGCATGTGGGGTCATACAAAGCTCTGTCTTGTCCCCTGTGCTCTTTAACATGTACATGAAACCAGTGGGTGAGGTCATCCAGAGACCTGGGGTGGGTTGTCCCCAATACGCAGATGACATTCAGCTCTTTCTCTCGCTCTTCTGCTAGATCCCAGGGAGGCTGTATGAACCCTGAACTGGTGCCTGGGGCAGTTTAGAGTGGATGCAGGCTAGCAAACTGAAGCTTAATCCTGACAAGATGAAAGTGCTATTGGGGAACAGAAAGTGTGACCTGGGATTTAAGGTGTCACCCGTCCTGGATGGAGTTGCACTCCCCTTAAAGGAACAGGTCCATAGTCTGTGGATGCTCTTGGAGCCAGGCCTAATGCTGGATAAGCAGGCTCTGTGGCCAGGAGTCCCTTTTACCGGCTTTAGTGGGTTACCCAAGGTTTATGTTTAAGGTTTTTGAGAATCAAAAACAAAATAGTTAGCCTGTAGCAACAGTATCTATATTATTTGCAAGAAGTTCTTTTAAAATGCATGTGTTGAACCATCAGGTCCAGGCGCTTTATTTTGTTTTAAGAGTTTTAATTGCCAATACGACTCCTTGCAGTGATTATCTTTTTGCCCGTTTTCTTCCTATCATCACCTGTCATTTCAGAAAGCTTAAGCTTATCTAAAAATTTCTTAGCATCACCTGTATATAAATTCTGTGCTTAATATAGGGCCCGGTAGAATTCTGTAAGGGCGTGGATTGTCAAACTAGTCATTTATGATAATCAGCCTATTTGTCAATTGAATACCTGCAACTACTTCTTTTTCCTATTTTTCTCATAGCTTTGCAGCTAAAGTTTTCCCAGCCTTATCCTCAAGTTAAAAAAAGACCTTTGTATATAACATTTTCTTTGTGAAGTGATATTGATTCGACGTAGGGTTGCCAACCACCAGGTGGCACCTGGACACCTCCTGCTGTTACATTTGACCTCCAGATGACCAAGATCGGTTCCCCTGGAGTAAATGGTTGCTTTGGAAGTGGACTCTATGGCATTATATCCAGCTGAGGTTACTTCCCCTCCCCAAACTCCACCTTCCCTGGGCTTCACCCCCCAAATCTGCAGTTATATTCATCCCCCCAAACTCCAGGTATTTCCCAATCCAAAACTGGCAACCCTAATTCTGTTTGTTCAAGATTATACTTTTGTAATTTAAAGGCCACCGAGGCTTTTCTGTCTCTTTTTTTTGTTTTCTTTCTAAACTACTTATTTTCTGAAAATATTCCTCCCGGTCGTTCTCCTTTAATTTATTAAAACATGATGTTGAACTAAAAGCAGACCCTCTAGAGACCTCTCAGCTTGAATATTTATTTATTTATTTTTTAAAAAAAAATCCTTCAAAAGCATGATATAATTTCTCCTTAATTTTAAAATTATTCAACAACGCATTATTCAAAGACCAGGTCTTTTCAGAGGGATGTTGGAGTCTAATAGCTAAACAAAGCAGTGTATGGTCCACACATACAAAACTAGCTACTCTGTTTCATTTGTTCTTTTTGCTAAGGTCTTTGAATTTTTTTCTTTTAAATCAATCTTACAGTAGGAATTGTGGACATGAAAGAAATATGTAAAATCTTTCTTGGGTGGGTGATGTAATCTCCCATACGTCTGTTAATTGAAAGTGAGTCAAAGATTCAAGTAGCAGATGACACAGCGCTTTACCCTTTGTCATCCTGTTACTAGTTCTGTCCAGATCGTTATCCGTGACTGCATAAAAGTGTCCCCTCCCTGTCCCCCCCTTCCCCAGGATCCAGTCACCTTCTGTGAAGGCAACCTTACTGCTGATGAAGCTTTCTAAAGGAGGTACTTTGATGGCGGTTAGGGACGTACACGTTTCCTAAAGTTATTTTCATATCATTAAAGTAGACTTTTGACGGAATATATTATCTTTCTTTATCTTTAAAAAATATCTTTTATCTTTTACAGGGCTCTTTTTGTAGCAGGAACTCCTTTGCATATTAGGCAACACCTCCCCTAAATGTAGCCAATCCTCCAAGAGCTTACAGTAGCCCCTGTAAGAAGAGCTCTGTAAGCTCTTGGAGGATTGGCTACATTAGGGGTGTGTCGCCTAATATGCAAAGGAGTTCCTGCTACAAAAGAGCCCTGTCCAAGGACATTTAACATATAACAGCTATACCTCTGGTTTTCAAGCTAATGGGTGTTATGGGGCTGCCAGACTTCAGGTGTGGCCTGAAGATCTCCCAGAATTACAATTGATCTCCAGATGACAGAAATCAGTTCCCCTGGTGGGAAAATGGCTGTTTTGGACAGTGGCCTCTGTGGCTTTATACCCTGGTGAGGTCCTTCCCCTCCCCAAACCACACCCTCCCCAAGGCTCCACCGACAAATCTCCAGAGATTTCCCAGCCCGGAGCTGACAATCCTAACGGGGCATAATATAATTGAGCTAAGTCTGGTTATTCTATAAAAACATGATGCACTTGTAATTCTTAGAGTTTTGTTGTTGTTGTTTTTTAAAAGTTAATCTGCCTTTCTTTGACTAATTTATAAAAGAAACTTCTGGGTATTAATTTGTTTATTTTTATATCCTGCCAGCGAGCTCAGGGCGGGTTAGACAAGTCAACTCAGCAAATGTCGTGACTGTAATACACAATAAATAGGCTTAAAATAGTACATCAGAATTAAAACAATCTAAAAACAGTCTTGGTTAGGGCATCAGAAAGTTGGATGATTGCCCTGCAGACGATGCTGCTGTGGAAACTTATTCGGCGGGGTGTCTAGATGTCTAATCACTAAATACATCTCCGCATCACAGGGGAGGCCCAGATATAATGGACGTCCATCGCCTCAGCCAAAGACCTGGCAGAACAGCCACCACTTATCAGCTACGCTTATCACTTAGAGGCACTTATCAGTTACACTTTTTTTAAAAAAAGGAAAAGATTTGTATTTTCTGTACATGGCACAGAAGGTCAGAGCTTGAAGGCTCACTGGTTACTTTTTGACTTTGTTTGTTTGTTTGTTAAAGGATTCAGTTCTCAGGTGATTGAGAGATTTTGGGTGAGAATTTTATGAACCAGGTTTTTGGATCCCCATTAATTCGGCTGTGGGTGTATGGGTGTATGTGCGCATGACTACGCATTGGGCAGTAGAGTGGAGCACGGCCAATCATATCGCTGCTGCCCAATGTGGGTTGCTCCTGGCTTTTTGGCTGCGCGTTCAGACTTCCCGAAAGTGGAGAAACACATGATACACGTGGGCTTATGGATTTGCTACCAGTTTTATGAGGTATCTTTTTGATCTGGCAGTGAAACGCAACAGCACGGGTTGGCTACAGGTGGGGGACGCCAGGCAGATGTACCTGTGTGAACACCCAATTTACTCCGGGATTGAATCATCACTGGCCCGGGTCTCTACCGGGGCAAACTGCCAGTCTGAACTCAGCCGATATGCCTTCCTTTTCCAAAGAGTAGGTTCTTCTCCAGGTACTCCCAACTTCTACTTTGTTAAGCTTAACAAACATTGTTTTTCCTTTTTATGAAAACTGCAAACCTTATTAGCGTTATCTCCTCTCGTCTTTGTTCTTGATCTTTAAAAGTACACATTAATAAAGAATGTGTTAGCTCTTCAGACGTGAGCAATGGGCCCCCCACTTCTTCTCAATGGTCCTAGCCATGCACAATGTGCTTCTCTTTCAAAGTGCACAGAAAGCCGTAGACCTTTTTCCATCCTCAGAACAATACAGTGAGGCATTTATCAGCTATGATTTTTTTTTTAAGTAAAATATTTGTATTTTCTGTACGCGGCACAGAAGGTCAGATCCTGGAGGCTCACTTATTCTGTAGGGCCACAACTCAAAAAGCCCTGGCCCAAGTTTATTTTATTATTTATTTTAGAAAATTTATACCCTTCCTCTCTGCCCCCATAAGGGCCACCAAGGCTGCTAACAAGTTAAAAAAGCACATAATAAAAATGCATCTTTTTTAAAAAAAAACAAAACAAAACTGAAACCGAACATAGAATCATAGAGTTGTAAGGGGCCATACAGCCCCCTGCTCGATGCAGGATCAACCTAGAGCAGAGGTGTCAAGCTCATTTGTTACAAGGGCTGGATCTGACATAAATGTCACTTTGTTGGGCCAGGCCATGTGTGCCATAAAACATAATGTCAGATATCGGAGAAACTGTATAAAGGACAACAGCTGGTAAGCTCTGAGTCGGTGTATCCTCACTGCAAGGCCCCATGGGCTGGGAGGGGGGTGCAAAGGAAAACCCATATGGGTGGACTGGAGAGCCAGCGGTGCAGCACTAGGCAGATGTTCCCATGAAGCTTCATTGCTGCAGTAGAGGTTGTTCCGCCATGCTGAAGCCACAGTGAAGTGGCTCCGCCCACTCCCCCCCAGCCCTCCCTTCCTTGCATCAGTTGCTCGCGAGCCATGTAAGAGCCCTGAATGGGCCAGTTCTGGCCCCCGGGCCTTATGTTTGACACCCCTGGCCTACAGCATCCCGGACAAGTGTTTATCCAGATGCTGCTTAAAGACTGCCAGTGAGGGGGAGCTCACAACCTCCTGAGGCAGCTGATTTCACTGTTGTACAATTCTTACTGTAAAAAAGTTTTCCCTAATATCCAGCTGGTACCTTTCCACCCTAAATTTAAACCCATTATTGCAAGTCCTATCCTCTGCTGCCAACAGGAACAGCTTCCTGCCCTCCTCTAAGTGACGGCCCTTCCATCAAAAACACATCATTAAAATAATTAAAAGCAGGGTTAAAATACACATGTGTAACATAAGCAAAAATTAAAACATTGGGTAGGAAGGAGGGATCACGGAGGGAATGCCAAACAAAGCATCAAAGTCTTTACCCACTAGTGAAAGAGGGCAACAGAAGGGGACCGACAAGTCTCCCTGGGAAGAGAATTACAGAGTTTTGGTATCACAACAGAGAAAGCCCTCTCCTGGGGTTCCTACCTGCCTAATCTCAGAAGTCTGGGGCACAGAAGATGACCACAAAGGTTGGGAAAGTATTGGAAACAAAGTATGAAACCAGATCAATTCAGAAAATAGCAATACAGCTAAATAATAAAAAAATGAGTATCCAAGGAAAAAACAGAGGCTAACTACCCACGGTTAATTGCTCTTTTTACAGAACACTGCAAAGAAAGGCCCAAGCAAACAGCCCACTGCAGAGTATTCTAGATCTCGGGCAGCAATATTAAGTGAATTTGTGCCTCAAAAATTCCCTTCCGTGAATTTTGATTTTGAAGAGTCTTTATATGCTCATTTCCTTTTTTATAACTCTTGATTTAAATATTTCACTCTATTATTTATTACTTGAGACTTTGTAAGAGTTTGGTGCTTGCTGAAATGTCAGCTCCCGAGAGATTTCAGCAAGTCAAAGCACTTGAATTTACATCTCCAAAATTTTCACATTCAAAACTTCGGTGAGATTTTTATGTTCAAAATTCCCACATGGAAAATTTTGATTTGATTTTTCTCGGTATTTACTTTGTCTTTAGCTTGAATACACACCTGGCTATCATTTAATATCTACATCTACATTTCAAGCCTATCCTTTTTTAGTGTTTAGAGAGTCTTTGGAAGCGAGGACAGATATACCTAGTTCATCACTGAAAATGTCGTGCTCTTGAGAGGGCGGGAAGGAATGAGGGAGACGAATTTGACACTCCCATAGCTGTCATATCAGTTTGTTCATTCTTCGACATCTGATTTTTAGCGCCTCACGAACAGCATGGCTTAGCTTAAACATTTAAAGGTTTTAAAAAGAAGACAAATATTAAGAGTGCAAGCTGTGGCCTTGAAAATGTTTCTAACAGTGTGCCATGTGTCTTTTACAACTGATATCCAAAGCATCAGTGGGAAAACATCCAGCAATTACATACTTTACCTCACATACAACAGAATGAACAGTGGAATTGTACCGCCGCGTACGGAAACTAAACAATAATAAATTTGTTTCCTGTCTCCTGGTGCACTGCTTGGCTATTCTGGCAGCTTTTCAACACAAGCTAATCAATTAAAGACAACTTTGATTAAGTTAAACAAAAGGCGGTATTGATCGCTGGCAGTAACCTATAAATAGGCTATTGTTTCAGAGTGTTCATAGGTCATTGTTAGCTACACCTTTAAACTAGACAGTCATTCTATTTATCACCCAGGAAGCAAAGCTGGGGGCACAGTTAATGCATGTTAACGCAGGCATTTCACATTCTTTGAAGGAGCTCCTTTCCAAGTTGCAGGCATAAATGGTGCAGCTTATTTTTATAACCTTGCCCTTCCAAAGAAGCATGAAACAGATATCATTGCAGCCCTTCTTACGAGATAAATGATTAATCAATTGAAACCTCTTCTCAAACATAGTGTTCTAAGACCATCTTGAAATGAGTGGTATGCAAAAGGAATGGCAGAGCCCAAGTAAAGTCAAGTGAGATGCTAAAGAACATTATGGATATTGAACAAATCATGCATTCCACCAGAGAAAACATCTTGGAGTCTATTTATGACATGAATCATTGGCATCACTCTTCAGGCTTCATGAATGCATTTCCAAAAGAAGTTTGCAGGCTATTCTGGCCCTATATATTAGGAACATTCATCATTTGTATCTCTAACCATGTGGGATGGTCTATTCTGTTCCCTGAAACACTTTCATTCCACCACCTGGGAAACTCCTAAGCATTCTGACATCAGAACATTAGGATCCATTAAACTGCATACAGTTTTGTAATGTATGCATTCATTTTGCAGTAGAAAACAAAATAAAATGTATCCCGTCTCAGAGCAGCAGACATTGCTGTGTTCAAAATGAAAGCAGAATGAAAAACAAAATGAAAAGCTGTGGGGAAATAGTTTGAAAATATTGTCTCTTCAATTAATTATCAGACTCCGCTTTATGTCATTTGGTATCCTCGTTCTGGGTTATCCAAATGGCTCTTTGGCATCCATACCACCAAGCTTTAGTCCTGGCGTCATTACTTAATAGGGCCGCTGACCTCTGGGTAGGGCTTGAAATCCCCCATAACTGATCTCCAGACCACAGTTCTTCAGTTTCCCTGGATAAATTGACAGTTTTGGAGGGTGGACTAAGTGGTATTATCTCACGCTGGGGCTCCTCCCCTCCCCAAACCCTTCTCTCCTGATGCTCTGCCCCCAAAGCTCCAGGAACTTTCCAACCCAGAGATGGTAACCCTGCTTCTGGAGTCTAGTGGAGGGTTGAGTGTGAATACTTGGTAGGTCTTTTCTCATCAGCTACTACACAGAGGCCAACAAAACATCCAGTCGTAACTGAATTGAGTTTTAATATTCCATGTGTTATATGAAGTCTGTGGCATAGACCACTCAAACAATTGTGTATGTGTGTGCATTTTAATAGAACACTGATATCTGCGCCATGTGGATCTGCATCGTATGGATCAGGAGTATCATGAGACTTAGCCAGGTGGTCTCCAGATACACGGGAGTCTCATTTGACCCATTATGTGATTTGCAGATGGGTGTATATCCTGGAAGCTAAGTAGGGTCGGCCCTGGTTAGTATTTGGATGGGAGACCACCAAGGAAGTCCAGGGTCACGCTGCAGAGACAGGCAATGGCAAACCCACCTCTTGATATCTCTTACCTTGAAAACCCTCTGCGGTCACCATAAGTCCACTGAGACTTGATGGAGAATATAGCTCTCTCTCTCTCCAATCAATAAATATTTTTAAAAGATATTTTGTTGCCTAGAAAGTGGGATTTGTAAACGAAAGGGATACACAACAGGATTACTTCGAAACGAGTTGAATTACAAAGAAGACGAGAAAAGGATTTCTGTAGGTGCCTGCTGAAGCGTTTGCTGAGAAACTCATCAGAATCCTGACTCATAAATCTGTCAAGTTCTGTCTTAAAGCTAATTGCATTCTTTTTCCCCCCCTCTGTGCTCTTCATTGGGATACTCTTCTTCTTCTTTTTTTAAAAAAAGTTCCCCAATCATTAGAAACTATCATCTGATTCCCAGTCTAAATTAATTTCTGTCCAGCTAATATTAATTTTAATTCTTAGTTTATCATGTATGGATTAATGTATTATACACAGGGTTTTTTTCCCATGTGTAACAGAAAAGCACAACTTCTTATATCATTTTTTAACTGTATTGTTTGGAACAGTTCCACAGTTTATCATCATCATCATCATCATCATTTTATTATTTTATTTATGCCCCAGCTTTCGCCCCAGTGGGGACCCAAAGTGGCTTACACCATTATCCTCTCCTCTATTTTATCTTCACAACCACCTTGTGAGGTAGGTTAGGCAAAGAGTGTGTGACTGTTCCAAGGTCACCCAGCAAGCTTCCACAGCCCGAGCGGGGGCTTTGAACCTGGGCTTCCCAGATCCTAGTCTGACGCTTTAACCACTACAACCACACTGCTTCTCTGGGTTAGCCAGTGGTGGTCCGGTTTTGCGCCTATTTCATGCGCAGATTCCTCTCAGGTACCCTCCATTCGTTCGATCGTTTATGTGGAACTAATTTAACTGTGCCAAGTTCTGTAGGCAATTCTGATCATATGAACAATTGTGTGTATGTGTGTGGCCCCTCTAAAGGTCCGTTTCTAAGCTGAACCCTGGTGAGCTTTATTCTCTCTATTTGCTGCCACAGAAAAATTTTAACCTGCTCTGATTGACAAGAAGCACTAATATATAAAGCAGCAGACACTTACCTCTCCTGAGTACCTGTCTGTTTGCTTAATGTCTCTAGAAGGACAAAACTTTTATGCTGTCAAATATAAAAAGCAGGCATTAGGGAAACTTTTGATAGGATAATGCTGCTTCGCCTCCACCTTAAACAACAGTATAAGCACATTAGGCATTATGGTCTACTCCAAGCCATAAAATATAATTTGCATAAACAATGCTAAAACTTGCGTTGGAATTTACCGGGACACTGTGTGCATGTGCACATGTGTGAGAGAGATCAATTGCCTTTTAGAGCCTTATATATTTTCAGTCGTAAAACCTTTAGGTGGATTCTGCAGGGATTAAATGGAAGAATCAGATCTATTGCACGCTGTCTAAAAATTCCCAAAATGAAGAATAAAAATAAACATTACTGCCGGAGGGATTGTTAAAGGTTAAAAAATGCTGTTTCTTGCATTATTTTGAGTCCTGTGGCTGGGGACAGAAAGCAGACATGCCACGATAATGGTTTTCTTTTCTTTTTTTTTATTTCTACTGTTCAAACCATATTAATGAGAACATCATTTTGGAGAACTAATTATTTCTATTTGTCTTGTGTCACACTTTCTAATTCCCCTATATTAGCACAGCCAAAGCAAATTAATTGCTTTTTCAGCAGTTGAACCTTGTC
This sequence comes from Gekko gecko, assembly GCA_029375565.1. Taxonomy (NCBI): domain Eukaryota; kingdom Metazoa; phylum Chordata; class Lepidosauria; order Squamata; family Gekkonidae; genus Gekko; species Gekko gecko. Next base: position 165,106,591 of record JAPDNY010000004.1, on the reverse strand, counting down.
CAAGAATGAGCTCACATTCTCTTCCAGTTTCCCAGTTTCTGCAAGTGCATTGTGTGTCAGAATTTTCTCTTGATACTGAACATAGCCCAGAGAGGCTCTGCTCGGATTCTGGTAGCTGCTCACTTGATGAAATTTATAAGTTTTAAGTGACCCACCAGGAAAGATAAAGTTCTTAGCGCCAAGATTATACATCAGAACAGTTAAAGTGAAATTAAAATTAAATGAATGGATCTCACTGAAGCAAAAAAAGCAGTAATTAATGGTTCCCTTAATTGTCTTCATAAAATATTTGCATGGGTCTAATTTGCATAATTTGCATGTATTAATTAATCTTTCAAAGGAATTTTGTGCTGAGAGAAGCCAAAAAATCTCTTTTGTTTTATTTAACATCTAATGAAATATTTATCTTCTTTAATGAACTTCTCATCTTCATTAAAATAAAAGTTGCACAAGTTTGTATGTTTTAAATGTTTTTATAATTGAAGTGTTTGGGAAAAAAATCTCTTTAGGCTCACAACAACTGAAAAACAAACAAACAAACGCATTATTGTATATTCTGAGTAATTTGGCTGACAACAACATTTAAAAATGGGAGAGTGCATCCTTCTCTCTGTCAAAGTCCATAGCAAAGCTCTCGTTGATATTAATGGACAAAGCTGTGACCTGAAAATTATATTCAGCATTCTGCTGATCTATCGAAGGTTGAAAGTTAATTTTCTTTTTAAAACTATAGCCATTCATTTGAAGATAATAAAATAATATCCGCTGTGAGATGTGAGCATTATAATTCGGTTGCAAAATGTAGCTCCAGCCCTTCTATGAAAGAACGGGGAAAGAGCTGGATGATAATAGCAGATACAGAGAGGCGGGAAAAAACAGTTGCATGTATGTTAATGGAGTAACATGGAGAAACAGGTTTAAACCTTATAATGGCATGGAAAGGTCATAATCAAGTGTTGTAAAAGCATCCATTTGAGGTAATAACACCATCTTGTATGGAGGAGAATTCAAAAGATGAAGCCATGCAGAGGAGAGAAATGAATATTAAGGCTGTGGTGTTAAAGTCAGAATAGGGAAAGCATTAGGAGATGAAATGTGATGAAGTGCTTTGTGGAAAGCAATTTCTATAAAAGTTATGGATCTAAAAGGACAGTGATTAGTCTTTCAGAGGCAAAGGTTAAGGCTATTACTTGAGAAGGGGACCACCTATATCCCAAGGTAATGTATCAAGTAGTTAATTTTGTAGCAGATAGTAATGGGGGGAAAGCAAAAGGATTGCTACAATGCAAGATTGCTTCCATACAAAATTTAACATAGTACATAATAAGATTTATGAACTGGAGCTTCATTTTTCAAGGATAAGTACAACACTATTAGAACAATAAACACGTACTTGAACTAAGCAAACGGTTGCAGATTCAGAGGACAATGAAAGCACCGTTATTCAATAGGCATGCACAATAAGATTTGCACCTTATGATCGAAGTGGCCCCCCATGCACCAGTTAAAAGTCTTATTTAGGGAGTTTGAAAACTCATAAATAAGTAGAAGGGCATTGAAAATTGGATGGAGGGCACGTAATTACTACGTAGTTGCTGTATGGTTCATAGGAAAGTTGGATGCCCTGAAAGTATGCCTTGAGAGAGTGCCACTTAGGAAGAGAAAGAGATTTAAATGATCCCTTGGGTCATGGAATTCTTTTTTTATATAATATATTTTTATTTTAAGAACAAAATAGTAACATGAAAGGGGTCATATAGGGGTTATGAAACAATTTATATTTTTCAAATGTCATTATATTTACTTCTCCTCAACATCCCCTTCATTAGAATTTTAAAGACCTTTTCTACAATAATTTCATCATTAATGCATATTCTGAATTACATTATGTTGTTGTTGTTGTTGTTGTTGTTGTTGTTGTATGTTGTTGTTGTTGTTGTTGTTGTTATTATTATTATTATTGTTATTATTATTATTATTATTATTATTATTATTATTATTATTATTATTATTATTATTTCTATCCTGCCTTGACGAGCAAGCTGGCTCAAGGCAGTGTACAACTATCAGAATGACATAAAACAGTAAATACAATAAATTAGTTAAAACAATGTACAATACTAAGAACAGTGTAAATACAGATGATGGCGATCTTCAGTAGACGGTCCATTGCTGGTATAACTAGTGGTATATCAAGGGCCATAGATGTTCTGATGACTCAATTTCTCGGTGGCAGCTCCTAATTGAAAGCCTGGTGGAAGAGCTCTGTTTTACAGGCCCTGTGGAACTGTAAGAGGTCCTGCAGGGCCCTGATGTCTTCCGGGAGCTCATTCCTACCAGTAAGGGGCCACCACCAAAAAGGCCCTGGCTCTGGTGGTAGCCAGTCTGGTGTCTTTCAGGCCAGGGAGAGCCAGGCGATTTTGTAGCCCTCACCTCAGTGCTCTCTGGGGCACATATGGGGAAAACCGGTTCCTTCAGGTAGGCAGGCCCCCGACCATATAGGGCTTTAAAGGTCAAACCAGCACCTTGAAATGGACCCGGTAAACTATTGGCAGCTAGTACAATGCCTTCAGCACAGGCTGGATGTGGTCCCTTATAGAGAGACCCATCAACAGCCTGGCCGCCACATTTTGCACTAGCTGCAGTTTCCAAATCTGAGACCAGGGAAGCCCCACGTAGAGAGCATTGCAGTAGTCTAATCTCAAGGTGGCCATAACTGGATCACTGTTACCAGGTTGTTGCGCTCGAGGAAGGGAACCAACTGCCTTATCAGCTGTAGATGGTAAAAGGCTGCCTTGGCAGTGGCTGCTACCTGGGCCTCCATTGTTAAGGCGGCTTCCAGGAGCACTTCCAAACTCCTGACCCTCAGTGCTGGCACCAATGATGCCCCACCAAAGGGTGGTAGTGGGATCCCTACCCCCGGCCCGTTCCGACCTAGGCACAGGACCTCCGTCTTTGTTGGATTCAATTTCAATTAGCTCAGTCTAAGACAGCCTGCAACATCCTAAAGCACCCACCCCAGGTCATCAGGGAGAGAGCTGGACAGACCGCCCAACAACAGATATAGCTGGGTGACATCGGCATATTGATGACACCCTAGCTTATGCTTCTGGGCAAGGGGGGCCATGTAGATGTTTAATAACATCGGGGATAGCACTGCCCCCTGAGGAACCCCACAGACAAGTGGGTACCTTTGGGACATCTGCTCCCCTAACTCCACCCTCTGTCCCCGACCTTGGAGAAAGGAGAGAAGCCATTGCAAGGCAAGCCCCTGGATCCCAGTGTCAGTGAGGTGGTGGATCAGTAATTGGTGGTCGACCATGTCAAACTCTGTCCAACAACACCAGCACTGCCGTGCCGCCTCGATCCAGATGCCTCCAGAGGTCATCTGTGAGGGCAACCAGAGCTGTCTCCATCCCATGATCTGGCTGGCAGCTGGACTGAAACGGGTCTAGCATGGAAGTGTCATCCATAAAGCTCTGCAAGTGAATCGCCACCACTCTCTCAAGTAATTTACCCAAATAGTACTTCATACTAGCTATAATTTTTAATATATCAGAGTTTGAAGGAAGATCTATTATCTATCTAACAATAAAAATAATACAAAAAATATTTTGTCCAAAGCCACTTCCTTGTACATTTATTTTTATTATGTTTAATAATAATGATAATGATAATGATGATAATGATAATAATAACAGCAACAATAATAATGTCAAGATACAACCATGGTCATCATAACTCTCTCTATATATGTCTATACATACATGTATACAAAGCTGGTGAATCAGTAAGCAATAAGGGGGGGAAACAGTGAAATATGTATGTGGATGATGGTAGAGACATAAAGGTTATGATAAAGCACGGTAAAATATCAACATATCAGAAGCAAAACAGGCACATCTTACAGATAAAAAATAAGTAAATAAGGATGTAATTAACTAATTAATGAATTATGACTCCATGGGTGGGGAAATCACCAAACATAATAGGGTGAATAGTGGAAGCTCTGATCAACAAGGTGAATCCCAATGGAAAGATCATTCAGTAACTATATCAGAGGTAAATCCAGGAATGGTAATTTAAGTTAGAGGGAAGAAGATCTCTCTCTGAAGACTGGAAGTCAGGAGGCAATGAAATTGTCATAGACTTTTCCTTGTACATTTATGATCAAAACTGGTTTTCCTTTTTCTGCAGTATACTACATTTCTATGCCTTATAATAGATTCTGGCCGAGGACAGACTGGCAATTTGCCGCGGGATGGGACCCGGGCTGACAACGACTCAATATCGGATTAAATTGAATGTTCACACAGGCACATCTGCCTGGCGTCCCCCACCCGTAGCCTACCGGTGCTCTCGCGCTTCACTGCCGGATTAAAAAAACACCTGATAAAAGCCGGCGCAAATCTTGAAAGCCTGCGTTCGTCGCGCGTTTCTCCGCTTCCGGGGAGTCTGAACGCGCAGCCGAAAAGCCGGGAGCAACCCGCGTTGGGCATGAGGCAGCAGCGGTGTGATTGGCCGTGCTCCGCTCCACCGCCCAATGCAGTGCCGGCGTTGCAGGGCAAAAAAAAAAAAATCGGCAAAATGCGCTTATGCGCATGAGCGCTCATGCGCACATACACCCACAGCCGAATTAATGGGGAAACGGCAAATATAGCACACCTCTGGTGCGGCAGTCTGAACGCTCCCGCGCGCCTCCGTCCCATATCTTCCGGCAGCGGCCCCCGCTGTGTGGACGGGAAAACCCGGTATTGTTTAATCCGGGTTTTTTTTGCCGCGACTGGCTACCGGGGCAAATTGCCAGTCTGTCCTGGGCCTCTGACTGTTTTAAGCTGTGTCTCATTCAAAGTTTGTCTCCTGCTTGTATAATAGACCATCTCTCCTCAGATTTTGAGATAGATCTTTTTCTCATATAAGTTGTTAATTTCGCCATTACTGCATAATCAGCAAGTTTATTTTCCAGTTCTTCTAAGCTTGGACAGATGTCTGAGTGGCATTTTGGAAATAATTCTAGCCACTGTCATCATATCTTTTCCAAAACTTTTGGTAACTTGTTGGGCAATATTCCTAGTAACATATTCTTAGTTTCCATAGGAAATTTGAATTTTAATATAGTCTGCATTTTTCCACGTATTTCTATCCAATATCTTTTTGCTTTTTTGCCAGTCCACTACCAGTGTTAAAAAGTTCCATCTATGTCTTGACATTTCCAGCATTTTCCCTTGTAATTTTTGTCTTCTTTCTTGATATCCTTTGGAGCAATATACCATCTGAAAAACATTTTGTATTAATTTTCTCTTAGCACCAGACTGGCTGTGAACTTAAGTTCCTTTTTCCATAACCATTCCCACTGATGCATAGGTATCTGCTCTCTAAAATTCTACATCCATTTAATCATACATTTTTTCACTTGTTATTTTCCTGTTTCTAGCTGAAGTAATAACTTATATATCCAACTTAATAAATGATCTTTTTGTTTTGTAATCAGTTGTTCAAATTCAGTCATCTCTCTTAACACTCCAACTTCAGTGTTAATAATCATCTTTTGTCTAGAAGCTGGTCATGGAATTCATTACAGAAAACATTCCCCCCTTTTCCCTTTACTTATATATAGGGATGGATGGATGGATGGAGTTAAGATTAGACAGGTATAAATAAGTACATTGTGAATTGTTTTCCTGTATAAGCACAAAAACACAAGAATAGCCACTGCAGTCAAAGCAGAAGCTTTGTTTCTTTACTTTAAACATTTATAAACTCACCACTCTTCCTGATAACAGGGACCCAAAGTGGGTAACAACATTAAAATTGGTACAAGATAAAAAATAACAAAAATTCAATAGATATTCCAAAAACAAAGGAGTAAATACAAATGAACCGAAGAACAGGGTTTCAAGACACGTGTGCTATTTCTTTTTATTGTACCCATAGTGATTGCCATAGGTCCACTTCATATATTCTGTTTTGCTAAACAGTTCAAAATGTACTGGATCACTGTAACAAATATATGTGTATTGTACCAAGTTCACAGTTCTCCGTTGAGTTCCTCTTAAGCTTGCCCCAGCATTCTTCATGAAGTTGCTTGCTGATAATGCTTTCATGAGCCACAAGTAGGCCATGGCATAAGCTAACACAGATTAAACAAGCGGCACCATTTCTTTTATTTAAGAGAAGAGGGATGAGAGGAAGTGAGGAAAGCGGAGAATATTTACAACTTTTTTTTTTTTTTAAGGCAATCTCATGTTGCAGACTGGAGTTAAATGTGAATCTTCCATCCTAAAAAGCAAGAGTATTGATCTAATGATGCTTTCCCCAGTACTTTACATAGATTCAGTGAGGGGTTTTTTATTCATTATTAAAAGAAGCTTTGGCTCCGATCACACGTACAATTAGCCGTGCGAGAGGGACAAATCCCGGGCAGATTTAACAGGTGCGATCAGACATGAACATCTCGCCAGCGTCCCGCACCTCTTGGCAACCCGTTTCGCTCCACCGCAACAGTGGAGTTAAAAGACACTGGGGAAAGTCCACTATCAAACGGGTTGCTACGGGCCACAGAAGGACTGTCCCCTGTGTGATCACAAAGAGCCGTGCTGCCCAAGTGGCAGTGCAGCACATTAAAAAAAAAGAAATCATTGCACATGTGCATATGTGCATGCACATGCATGTGCACAATGGTGAAAGTTGTGAAAACAAACCTATTGGAAGAAGGACGTCCAGATGACCTGATCGCAATCATTGTGAGAGATGGCTGTCCAGATAGGCAAAATCGTGGATTCAGAGCACAAATACCTGGAAAGTACTTGATTTTCCCGGTGTCGGAAAACTCGCTAGGGAACCGGGACTGTGTGATCACGCATATGCGGGTTAAATTGCTACGGAGCAAATAGCTTTGCTTCCCCCCCCCCGCATTATCTCGCTCGTATGATCACAGCCTTTGAATACCAAAAACTCCTTGACAACTGTATGTGATAGCTCTTCTAATTATGAGGTTTTACAGAACCACACAGTTTTGCTGATAGATAGATAGATAGATAGATAGATAGATAGATAGATAGATAGATAGATAGATAGATAGATGATAGATAGACAGACAGACAGACAGACAGACAGACAGACAGACAGGTAGATGATAGATCAAATTAAAACACATATATGTGGGGGTGTAAGTAAAGGTAAAGTTTCCCTTGCTCGAAAACCAATTGAATCCAACTCTAGGGTTGCGGTGCTCATCTCTGTTTCAAAGCCAAAGAGCCAGCGCTGTCTGAAGACGTTTCCGTGGTCATGTGGCCGGCATGACTAAATACCAAGGCACACGGAACGCTGTTACCTTCCCACCAAAGTGGTACCTATTTATCTACTTGCAATTTCTTGCTTTCGAACTGCTAGGTTGGCAGGAGCTGGAACTAGAGACGGGAGCTCACTCCATCATGCGGCACCCAGGTCTCGAACTGCTGAACTACTGACCTTTCACAGCCTGCAGTTCAGCGTCTTAACCACTTGAGCCACCGCAGCTCCTGTGGGGGTGTATTTGTATATTTAAATATGTGTATATATATATATTTAATATATTCAGCAGTTCATAGCATCAGACTGTGGCATGTAAGGATAACCATCCATAGAAGACAATATCCAACCAGACAAAATGTGTTGAAGTCATTGGTGAAGATGAATACATTCGTGAAAATATTCATAGTTTTTGGCAATTCTGAACCTAATTCAGTTGCTTATGACCTGCTGTTTACTCACACATGTTATTTTGATTTTGTTGATAGTAGTGCTCTGTTTTATATTCCTGATTTGTCTTCCTCTTGAAACTCATCTTTAGATCTTTGGATTTCTGTCTGATGTATCAGACTAGAACCTGGAACTAACCAGGTTCAAAGCCCTGCTCTGTCCATGGATACTTACCAGGTGGCCTTGGGCCTATCACAATCTCTTAGCATAACCTGCCTCACAGAGCTTTGGTTGTGGGGATAAAGTGGAGGATAGAATAGTGTGATAAGCTGCTTTGGGTCCCAATTAGAGAGAGCTGAGATATAAATATATAAACAAATAAGCAATGTGGACCAGTAGTTGTTGTAGATTTTCTAGGCTGTATGGCCGTGGTCTTGGCATTGTTGGTTAGTAAACATTAGTAAAAAAAATTCAGTATAGATAAAAGATCCAGATGGTGATTTTCCTGTATTATTATTATTACAGAAGAATATAAAACCTTGTTCCCACTGTTCTACCAAATGCATAAACTACAGGGCAGCGGGGCTCAAGCCCCCCCCCAGGATTTCCCCAAGGGGGCTGTGCCCCCCTAGACTGCCAAGTAGCATCAGCTGCTTAGGCTTAAGCTGTGCACTCTTATCCTTTCCACTCGTACCGAGTCTGCTTTCTTTCTCTGGGACTTTGGGACGTTTAATTGCCACACAGGAGCACCCCTCCCCTGCTTTCCCTTATTTTTTTCCTTGGGATCTTTGGAAGTTCTGCCTAAAGACCTTACTTTAACCTGTGGGTTGTCAAAACACAAAATGTACTGAAAGTTAAGATGATTTTGGCATCCTGGGACTTGCAGCTTTAGAGAAGAAAAAGAGGACATGAGAATAGCCACTCTTTTTGGCTTTGTGCATCTGTACCGGGTGGGGGGGGGATAAAGCTGATTCATCAAATATAGAAAGTGAGGCAGTTCTGCTGTCCTGGACCCTACTTCAACCAAACGCTCCCATAATTTCAGGTCAGGGTATCTGAGAAGCTAATATTTACAATGGATTCTGAAATGCATTTGGAAATTCATCTTGAGTATCCAGTGTGAGTAGTATAGTTGTTAGAATGCTGACCTAAGATTGGGGAGACCACAGTTCATATCCCCACTTAGCCATGAAACACACTATGTGACCCTGGGCCAGTTACAGCTCAGCCTAAGTTGTGAGGAAAAGATAGAGGGGGAGGAAGTATTTCCTTTCATGCACGAATGAAATATTTACTCAAATTGTCTCAGTGAAGGAGTTCATGACATCTTTCCTCTCACAGAGTTCTTTCTTTGACTGAGATTCAGACGATTATGAGTGAAAAGACATATATTTTTAAAACCGCATGATTAATTGTTGATGGCATATTTTTGAAGTATTATTTCATATTTAAATAATACAAGATCGATTTCTAATGTGGGCCTGGTTCAGCCGCATCCTCCCCCTGGAAATTAAGGCCTACGACCTTGATCACACCCCAATGTGACCAAAGGTTCACTTTCCCTGAGATAGCAAACCTGTATCTGAACCGAGTCACATTTATTTATAAATTCACATCATTTATACCCCACCATTCTCCTACAGATAATCCAAGGCAGCTCCTGGAAATAGAATTAAAACAATCCACACAGAAATATCCACAGAACCCTATATATCAAAATATCTCAAAGCTAACACTGATAGTCCAGTTGCCAGCCTGCTCGAAAGGAGTTAGCCAGCTGAAAAGGCCTGTGGAACACCTTACCTGGTTTTGAGGGAGTTTTCCTCACATGTTCTAGGAGACCATTCCACAACGTGGAGGCATCTGCAAAATGCTCAGAAATGGACAATAGCCGCTTGTTGCAAAGAGTGAACAACCATCAGACCATCCATGGTGTGAAACTGCTACATGGGCACATATGGTCATGCGAATGTGTGGACTTTCATGTATGAGAGGAGACTTAATTAACGTTCCTCTAGACACACACAACATCCTTGAATGCAGGAGACCAGTTATCCGGGTGAAGGAGTTAGGCCTTGCCTTTTCCCTGTCCTCTGAGTTTCCATGTGTAGGGTTTTTGTTGTCTTTCTTGGTATGGAAGAGATGTGTGCCTCAGTCTGAACGGCATGGCTCAGATGCACATTTGCCATCTTAGTCAAAACTGGGTCAGAAGAAACGCAATGCAGGAGTGGCATGATGCACATTGGAAGAGGTTTTATTTTCAGTGATGGGTCTCATCAGGAACAGGTTTAACCAACCACATAGCCAGGATTCTTTCCCAGGGGGCACCAGTTAAATCCCCAACCCCAACTCTCCGCTGCCATGGCATATCAGAAGGCACAATAATCAGAGTAGACTCGTTTCCTTTTGCCAGTATTTATTTAAAACATTGGTCGGTTGCCTTCTACCTTGCAGAACTCAAGGTGGCTTACAACACATAAATTATCTGAAACACATAAAAGATCACAATTTAAAACCTCCAATTAGGACTGCCAATAAATAAAAACTAAATTAGTCAAATGCAGTCCTAAATAACTGGCTCCTGCAGATAGAAAGCTCAGAGGACAGAAGCTTTGTTCCATAATCGTGGGGCTGCCACCAGTGTTCCCTCTAAGCTGAGTTAGTGTGAGCTGGCTCACATTTTTTTTAGCCTCCGTCTCACACAGTTTTGTGTTAGCTCAGGAAGGATGGCTCCAGAGCAAACTGATTTATGCAGTAGCCAAATCACTCACTCACATCTTTAATGCCAGTTGCTCACAAAGTAGAATTTCTGCTCACAAGACTCCGCAGCTTAGAGGAAGCATTGGCTGCCACCAAAAAGACCCCCCTCTCATGTGCCAACCAGGTAAGCTTCTTTGATTGATAGGACAATCAGAAGGGCTACTTCCTGTGATCTCAGTTCTCAGGCAGGAACTTAGGGGGAAAGATGCTCCCCCGGGTACCCCAATCTCAGCCCATGTAGCCATGACTTAATTTCACATTCAAGGCATGCCTCGATCAGCTTCTAAGGTACACTGTAGTTACCAGGAACACATTTTCAATCCTCCCATTTCTGTATTATTATTCCTATTATTTTTGCATTGCTTACAATGCAGTAGTTTCTGTAAATCTTCCATAATACCTAAAGGATGCCTGTACAGAGACCCTGATAATGTAATGATTTTTTAAAAAAATATTATTTTGCTTAGCTGAGAAATATAAAGTGTGAATCGGTAATGGCAAAAGGAACATTTTTTTCCCCCTGTTATATTCATGTCATCCTTATTGATGCTGTCTCTAAGGATATAGGAATAGTATTAATGGCCTGTGTTTGTGTTGGAAGAAATAAAAGATGGAGCTACTGGCCTTGGAAACAAAGTATAACAAAGGAAGAACTATACAAACACACAAGTGGGAACCCTCAAGGACTTGCAGGAGGCATCTCACTTCTCCCTCTCCCACTATTTCATCTTTCCCTTTTCTGAAAGCCCCCGTAGTCTCTTCCCTTTTCCTGCTTTCTTTTCTCCTTCTAAGGTTGCCAATCTCTGGGTGGGAGCTGGAGATCTCCTGGAATCACAGCAGATCTCCCAACTACAGAGATCAGTTCCACTTAGGGTTGCCAGATCGAGGTTGGGACATCCCTGAAGATTTGGGGGTGGAGCCTTGGGAGGTCGAGATTTGGGGAGGGAAGCAACCTCAACGGGGTATAATGCCATAAAGTTTATCCTCCAAAGCAGACATTTCCTCCAGGGGAACTGGCCCCTGTCATTTGGAGAGTAGTTGTAATTCTGGGTTGTCTCCAGTCCCCACCTGGAGGTTGGCAAGCCTAATTCCCCTGGAGGAAATGGCTACTTCAGAGGGTAGAGTCTATGGCATTACACTCCTCTGAGGTCCCTCCCCTCCTCAGGCTCCCCCCAAACAAAATTTCTAGGAATTCCATAACCTCTTTCCCTCCTCTTGGCAATCCACATATGCTCTTCCTGTCTCATTCTCTTCTTCTTCGCCATTCACCAACCTGCTTTGCATTTGCCTCCCATCTTCAGCTCTATTTATTCTTTATTTACTTCATTTATACCCCACCTTTCTCCACAGTGGGGAATCAAAGCAGCATACATTATCCCCTCTTTTTATCTGCACAACAACCCTTTGAGGTAGATTAGGCTGAAAAGATATGACTGGTCCAAAATCACCAGTGAGCTTCTGCAGCAGGATGGGGATCTGAACCTCCCAGACCCTGCTATGAAGCTCTAAGTGCTATACCACACGGGCTTTCATAGGGTGGCCGCTGCTGAAGAGTAGCAAGCAGCCAGGCCTCATTCAGTCATGCAATTCGGGTGGTATCAAGTCACCCAGAGGTTGCTTCCAGGCCTAGGTTTTGCCAGCCTTCAGATCCCAGAATTATAACTGAGCTCCAAGCAATCTGTCCCCCTGGAGAAAACAACTGCTTTGGAGATGGGCTTTGGGGAGGGGTTGTAGCTCATTGGCAGAGGATCTGCTTGGTGTACAGAAGGTTCCAGGCTCAATCCCTGACATCGCCAGTTAAAAGGATCAGGTAGGAGGTGATGTTGGAGCATGGACTCTAATCTGGGAGAACCGGGCTTGATTCCCCACTCCTCCATGTGCGGCTACTGGTGTTACCTTGGGCCAGTCATAAGTTCTTTCAGAGCTGTTCTCTCACAAGAAGTTCTAGAAAGAGCTCTCTCAGCCCCGCCTACCTCATGGGGTGTCTGTTGTGGGGAGGGGAAGGGAAAGGAGATTGTAAGCCACTCTGAGACTCCTTTGGGTTGTGAAGGGTGAGGAATAAATCCAATCTCTTCTTCTTCTTCTTCAGCCTGAAACCCTGGAAAGCTGCTGCCAGTCTGAGTGGACAATACTGACTTTGATGGATCATGGGTGTGATTCAGTATAAGGCAGCTTCCTGCGTTCATATGTTTATGTGGCACTATATTCAGCTGAATCCTCTCCCCTCCCTGCCCTCCCCAGACTCTACTCCAAAATCTCCAGGAATTTTCCAACCTGGAGTTGGCAAGCCTAGCCAGGCCTGGGCCCAATAAGTTCCCATTAAAGGCCAAAATAGGACTGGAAATGGCCCTGCCCTGCCCTGCCCCCTCCCTGCCTTTTCACTCACAGAAACTCAAGCCTGGAATACTGTGGTTGCCTAGCAACAGCCACTGAGGAAATCCATTCCTTAAAGCTACAGATGTTCCTTTTATCATTTTCTGAACTTTTTAAAGCTGCCCAGTGTATTTGTTTTGTTTTTCGAATTCACATTTTTTCTGTAAATCTAGGGCCCTTTTCAGGTTTGTAGAAAGATCTGTCTTGCCCATCCACAGCTCCAGTCACTGAATTTAAGTATCCAAAGATATCTTGACTTCGCTATTAGAATATAAGCTAGATACACAGACAGACAGACCAGATACACAAAGTTAGACTAGAAATTGCCCCAAAATACACAATAGTATATTAGACAACTAGAAGCTTGACTTGTTTATTCACCCTCTTTGTTCATTCGACAGATTTCCCCTCTGATAAACTGTCAGTGCAAAACAAACAGACACACTCTCACCCTTGCATTAAGAAAGAGGTATTTGTGTCATATTGCTGGGCACTGAGCTATGTTTGGCTCCAAGTCCTTTCAAGAATTCAAACTTCGCTGATAACGAATACATTAAAAAACAAACAGCTTGGCTCTGACAGCATCTGAATGAAAAGACTCGATTGAATTCAAGTACGTAATGGTAAGCTGCTTGACACATGATACGAAACAGGGGTAGTGCCAGAAATGTATATAGCACATAACACAAGCATACACGTTTTTACAAAGAAGGTACTCCGAAATTCGGCATTTGTGCCAGTGGACAGCATGGCACACTTCAAAGTCACAAATCATTTACAATGCCACAGATTCTGCATTTGAGCCTGTGGGCGGGGGGGGGGTTTGTAGAAAAAGCCCAGCAGGAACTCATTAGCCTAATAGGCCACACCCAACAGCAGAAACTCATTAGCCTATTAGGCCACACCCCCATGTTACCAGAAGTGTGGTCATCCACCCACACCCACCTTTTGCTTCTTCTTCTGTTTACCTTGTTTGTTGTCAAAACCCAGAGCTTTTTTTTGTAGCAGGAACTCCTTTGCATGTTTGGTCACACACCCCTAATGAGTTTCTGCTGCTGCGTGTGGCCTGTTATGCTAATGAGTTCCTGCTCAGTGTGGCCAACTTGGGAGTCAACCAGAACTCCATTCCTGTCCATTCCTGCCCCAAAATAGCCCTGCCTGTGGGAATTATTTGATGGGGGGGGCGTTCAAGGAATTTCTGTGTGTTATCACAACATAAAAGTGCCTTTAAGAGAGATTTCTTGGGGGGGGGTACTTGGATGAATTAACTAAGGATAATGTAAAGTCAAACTAAACATTTATGAATGCTTTGTGTGATATCCTATTCATATCTGTAACCAAAAAGCATAATAGGAATGGCCCTTTCTTCATTTGCATGTAGAACTCTTGTGGTGCTGTAGGGACTTGGTAGATCTCTGCCACAGTCCCGCAGGCCTCTCAAAGATGATTTATTAGATTAAGGTACAAATTATAGTCATTGGGCCACAGTCTTTGGTGTCAAATGGAATTACAACAATAGAAAGCTGATCATCATTTGTTTTCCAGTGGATAATAGATAAGACAGAAGAAAAGTGAGTAGCTGAAGAGGCAAACTTGCCTTAAGTAAACGAACACATTGCTTATGAAGACAAACATTAAAACGGGTTAGTGTTATAGCAAAGTTGCTTCAAGAAGAAATAGGCGGATACTTCAGTCTAGAAATGTGCCACTCGAATAACATTGGAAAATCAAAGTTCGAGTCCCGTGGCACCTTTAAGACTGGAACTTCGTTCTGCTGCTCCAGACCAATATGGCCACCCACTTGAATCTGTCTTCATTGGATAATCAGGGTTTTTTTTGTCGCTTCAGTTCTTTATCTGTAAAATGGACATAAACTCTCTACGAATTATAGCCATTAGAAAGGTGACTGGCAATAATAATTAAAAACATTTTCAGTTCAAACCAAAAATAAAAAATATAATTACAAAAAAAAATATTAAGATTGCATTAATCCCTCCTGGCAACTGGCGGTGGCGGGGGGTGCGGGGGGACTCACCAGGAGTGGGAGGTAGGCCTAGGCCTCATCACCAGCAATGCAGTGATGTCACTTCCAGTGTGCATTGGTAGTGACGTCGTCACATCACCAGCATCACAGCAGCGCTCTGGTATTTGAGCAAAAACCCTATGGTAAAGATGGCTTCTACCATAGAGTTTTTGCCCCAATTCCAGAGCATCTCCACAGCACCGATGATACAATGACATCACTTCCAGTACAAGCTGGAAGTGACATCGCTGCATCACCATCAACAGCAGCCTAGGTCTGCTTCCTTGCCAGTAAGTCCCCTGCTGGCCAGCTGATTGTTGGCAGGGAGTGGGTCTTGTGACGGGGCGATACCCCACCCCTAGCAGGGGGCTTACGACCCCAGATTACATTGTACTGCTTACATTTGGGGCTAAAGGGCCACCTTCCTGCTTACCTAGCCCCAAAACTCAGCAGTCATGTTAGTTTCATTGTAGCACTAGAATGCCCTTGAGATCATCAGCATTGGGTTATTGTTCGGAGTGAGAAAGTTTCCTAGTTCTCACTCTTCATAATTTCTCACAGGCACAGATATCTTTTTTCAAAGTCAAAGCCAGTAAGGATATCCTTTGGCACCCGGAGCACGGTCACAGACAGTTGAATGAGGTATCAGAATTAAAGCTCAAAGCATGTGGATTTGCAGAACAATAGCTGTTCGGACAATTTCCCCGCAAAATCAGATAAACTAGCAACAAGGAAACAAACTGAGGTAAAAGAGACTGCCGTCTTTGAAAAGCCGGTAATGATTTATTTATCGCTGTCTTTTAACCATTGCTATCCCGCACTCCGCCAATACGTGGTTGTTTAAAATATTAAAAATACGATGATTAAAAAAAAAAAAGATTTAAAAACACAAATCTAAATAATTATCAAACGCTAAAATAAGCAGTGAAAAACATCTTGGAAAACTATTGTCAGCAACCTATATACCAGAGAAAAAGACCTTCGACAACTATTAGCAACTACAAGAAAGACACGAACACTTACAAGAATACATTCAGCACAAGTCATACACGAATGCCATAGTACTTTTAAGGAGATAAGTTTAAGAGGCAACCGTAAGGTGAAAAAATGCACACAATAACTCATCAGCAAAATGCCTGGAGAAAAGATAGGTCTTGACCTGATGCAGACAGTTCAAAAGACTAGGCACGAGGCAGACGTGTGAGGAAAGGTTTCTACAATTGGGTGCCATGACTGAGAAGATCCTGTCATCCATAGCCACCTATTACATTTTGGGAAACCGGGCAACATAGGTTAGGCAGTATGTATTGCTTTTGTGCATGTGGATGTACTTCCCTCCCTCCCTCCCTTTGGCCTTCCTCTTCACAGCCAGGATCCTTTCCTTCCCCATTTTTGTTTTGCATCATTCTTTATCTTCCTGAAAATGTACAAACCCACTATTCAGAAAGCCTTTGTAAATTTCACATTTCTGGGCTAAAAGCTGTACATCTCGACTGTAACCCCAGAGTGTATGACACATGAAATTGACTAAGGCTTTCAGTGGTCGTGGTCAATGTTAATAGACTGTATTCAGTCGGAAGAGTCAGTTTTCAGCGCCTGGCAACTCGGGGAACTGGCAATGAAACTGATGAAGGCTTTCCAGGCCACTAAAAGCCTTGATCCATTTTACCTTCAGTGAAAGGAGAGAGCCTTCTTGACACATTAATTTGGAGGAAAGCACCAACCTAAGATGAAATTGATCAAGGTTCCCCCCCCTTAGCCACGGAGATGAGCACCTTCAGGAAATACAGAACACACACACCAAAAAAAGAAAAGAGTTATTCCTAGCTGTGGACAGACAACCTGTTTTGTAATTTGATGTGTTTTCTTGGGGCCAAAATCGAGGAAGGGGGAGACATGGCAAAGCACCGTAAGAATGCAGTTGCCTACCTTAGAGTGCAATCCCAAACAGGTATACTCAGACTCCTACTCCTCTCTATTCAGTGGGATTTACTTCCAGGAAAGTAACCTTAGGATGGCACTGATGTTCCTGTTTCTTGATTCCTCTGTCTGACTTCACTGTTAGCAGACATCAGATCAGACAGACATAAGGTGCACAGGGAGTCAGCTAACATCTCCGTCACTTATTGAGGAGTAGAAGTGTTTTATATAGGTGTTGGTTTTAACTTTCATGTAGGTGTTGGTTTTAACCTTTAAAGCCCTTTACAGCCTGGGACCAACATATCTCCGGGGCCGCCTCTCCTGGCATACCCCCTAAATAACTCTATACTATTTAAATAACAACACACTGACAGTCCAGGGGCCAAGGAATATTTGTCTGTTCTCAATTAGAGCTAGAGCCTTCTTGGTGGTAGCTCTAGTTTGGTGGAATGCACTTCAAAGTGAGATCCAGGCGCTGTGGGACTTGGCTCATTTCCACAGGCCCGCAAAATGGGGATGTACTTGCAAGCATATGAGTGACGCCAGGAGGATTCCTAGTCATATAGTTCTTCCTTCCCCTTTTCCCTCTGTTGGGACAGTGATGGTATTATTATACACCATCTGATTAATTATAAATATTTGAACTTGAATCTGTTAAAATTTCATGTTTTAACTATATTTTTAAACTGTTTATTATATGTTGTGATCTGCTCGGAGCCCTGCAATAGTGGGGGAGAATGAAATACAAATCAAAGCAATAAATAAATAAGTACTGTAAAAATATGGCAATAGGCAGATAGGTAGAGGAGGAGGGAGAAGCCAGAGGAGAGCCATATGGGAATGCACATGCACAGTTCAGGTTGTTATTCAGCATCAGTATTTATTTATTACAGCATCAAGCCAATATAACCATAACACATTACGATACAGAGTGTTAAAAATCTGGGTAAAATGCAGTATATATGTGTGTGTGTGTGTGTGTGTGTATATATATGTGTGTATATAAAGACCATAAAATATTTGACAAATCCAGTAAGAAATATAAAAGGCAAATACAATTTTATAAATTTAGCTGCACCTTTCTAATACGATAGCATGCCACCCAAAATTTAGCCACAGATTCAATAATAGTCCGATTTTCATCGGATAGCAATCGGTTACAACACTCCCGGTCTGTCTGGCCAGATGTTTCTTTTACAAAAGTTGTGATATGTTTGTTTCGGATCTTATTGTATCAGTTGCATCATATGTTTGATGGTTTCTGCTTCCCCCGAATCACACTGGCAGAGCCTCTGGTCAAACGGGACCCTTCTATATCTACTCTCAAACACCACGGAGAGGAGAGCCTCACATCTAGCTAATGTAAAGGCTTTCCTAAACTTATAGGTGTCTAAATACGATAAGTAGTCCATAGGGACCGGGCAGTATCTAATTTGCTCAGACACTCTAAAGTTGGGATATTTACCAAGATCTGCCTGCCTCTCCACATCCACTATTCTCTGTTTAAGAGCTGTTATTCGTTTGTTTGCCACAGCCAAGGACAGTTGTTCAAATACAAAAAAAAAAAAAAAAAGCAATTTGTTCAAAATTTGACTGTGCTGATTTCAACTTGGAGATAGCTTCTGTACCAAACCACTGGGTGATCAAGCGTCTCTGATGTGTGCATGTGTACATGAGGCAACCAAGATGATAAGGGGGTTGGAGCGCCTTCTCTATAAGGAAGGGATGAGGAGTCTGGGACTTTTCAGTTCAGAAAGGGGGGACATGGGAGAGGTTTATAAAATTATCCATGGAGTGGAGAGAGTTAACAAAGAGAACTTTTCCTCCCTCTCCTGAAATGCGAGAACTCGAGGGCATCCAAGGAAATTGATGGGCAGTAAGTTCACGATGGACGAAAGGAAATACTACTTTACACAGAGATTAGAATTTGGAATTCTCTACCAGAAACGTAGTGGTGGCCCCAAGAATCAATAGTTTCAAAAGGGGATTAGATCGATTCATGGAGGATATGCCTATCGATGGCTACTAGCCAAGGTGACTGAGGGGGAAGCTCCACGTTCAGAGGCACTAAGCCTCTGAATCCCAGAGCCAGGAGACAACATCAAGGGAAGGCTTTGACCTCTATGCCCTGTTGTTGGCTGTTCAGTGGAGCTGGTTGGCCACTCTGTGAGACAGGATGCTAAACTAGATGGTCTGATCCAGCAGGGCTCTTATGTTCTCAATGTGTGTGTGTGTGCATATCAGAATAAATCAATAACATGTTAACCTAATGTTTGGTTTTTTTAAAAAAAATATTAATTTGGCTTCAGTCCCTTGAAAGGGTTTGGAACCAGCAGACAGGACAAAAATATGCTGCAATCCATTGCAACTTTTGTGAATTTTCTAATTACAAGCCACATAAATCTTTACTGCCCTTGCCTAGCCACATTAGCCATTTGTGGACTTTATATGTATTTTTTTTAAAGAAATGGGGTACGGGAATCAGCTTGCAGAAAGCTCCCTTGCCTGGTTACATGGAAATGTACCCCACTTTCCACACACACACACACACATTTTTTTAACAAGCTGGCATTGTTGACTTGAACCTTGAAATAGACCCACTTCAGCAGCAGCTGGGAACAAAACCATAATACTGAACAGTTGGAGGGGATGCCTATGGAAGGTGAAAAGCCCGGGACAGAAAAGTGTCTCTGTTGCTTAGCAAATTATTTATTTGCTTTTAGAAAGCCCTCCTTGTCCATTCATGCAAAAATAGTTTACCAAAATCGTATTCAACCAGCCGATCAACTGCACATTCAAGCGCCGCAACGACACATTCTGCCTCTCTCCTGCCCCCGGCCATTCAGAAGGAAGAGCCATGCACTACAGGGATGTAGGCGCCCAATTCTTTCATGCTTTTTAGTCATGTGGACAAAGATACGTGAATGCATAAAGCAAAGGATTCTCGTTTTCTAACACTCTCTCAGATCCAGCACCCCTTGCTATCCATCGGAAAGGAAAGCTGGTCCCCCTCCCCCCCAAGCCCCCCTCTTTGCTTATGGACATAAAGCGACTCGGGCAGTTTGCAAAGTAAGTGCATTGAAAGTGCCTCGTAATCTGAATGAAGGATGGAGTTGGAAGCGGTGGGTGGGTGGTTGTCTGAAGAAGGCACGAACACAAAAGCACCTTCTCCGAGGCAAAATGTCTCCCCCCTTCACGTAGGGTGTTTTGAATTGCAAAGGAGAAAGTTTCTTCGCCATTTAAAGATACGCAGAATACCTAAATATTAACCAGAGCCTTTCTTCTCTTCTACAAGATAAGGGCTCGTATATCACCAGATCACAGGCATCCTACCTTTTAGCAACCCAGTTTAAAATTTTAAAAATTCTGTGACTGGAGTGAGAGTCCCTCCCACATAATCTCTATGGGAAGGAAGGAAGGAAGGAAGGAAGGAAGGAAGGAAGGAAGGAAGGAAGGAAGGAAGGAAGGAAGGAAGGAAGGAAGGAAGGAAGGAAGGAAGGTTGGTCTGTGGGAATCTTCCTGTGGGAATCCACTTTAGTGGAAGTTTGTTTAGCTGGACTTGTGGAAGGACTTTTTTGGCCATCATCTCTTGAGGAACTGACATTGGTATCATCCTTACTGGCTTTCTGGAACAAGATAAAGAAACTGGTTTGCAACAGGGGACGATACTCGATGTTATACCCAGTACTTTATTAATGCATACTATTTTCACTGGATCCTGGTGTAAAGTGGAAGGGGAGAAAGAATGTAAAATGAAGCTGAATCCACCAATGGATGGAACTGATTGTGACACTGGAAAGAAAAGCCTTGTGCATTGTTTTGGTCTCCAAACGGAAATGATCGACCTGTTTTCCTCTCCTAGGCAAAACAAAAGGGATGGATATTCAAGCATGCCCTGGCCTGGATAGCCCCGTCTACCCTGATCTTGTCAGATCTCAGATGCTAAGCAGGGCCGACCCTAGTTAGTATTTGGATGGGAGACCACCAAGGAAGTCCAGTGTTTCTGTGCAGAGGCAGGCAGTGGTAGACCATCTCTGAACATCTCTTCCTTTGAAAACCCCCACGGGGTTGCTATAAATCTGCTGTGACTTGATGGCCAAAAGAGAAAAAAAATTAGATGAACATCTAAATGTGCATTCCATTAAAATGAATGAAACGCAATGCACATAGACAGCATATGCGGTTGCAGGCGCATTGGGGATGAGCATAAGTGTTCCCTCTAAGCTGAGTTAAGTGTGAGCTAGCTCACCGTTATTTAGCCTCCAGCTCATTTTTGTCTTAGCTCAGGCAGGATGGCTCCAGAGCAAACTAATTTATGCAGCAGCCAAATTGCTCGCTCACAACTTTAATGCCAGGAGCTCACAACGTAGAATTTTTGCTCACAGGACTCCACAGCTTAGAGGGAGTATTGGCTGGGCATACATTTTCCTTTCTAAACAGCTAGTAATTAATAAATGGCAAGTTAATGGAGGTATAAGTTAATTCCACTCACCTCATAACTGAGGGGCATACAAAACCACATAAATTTATTCATTTATTTATTTTATTTTATTTATATCCCGCCCACCTCGTCGAGGCAGGCTCGGGGCGGCTTACGTTGAAAGTTAAAATATTAAAACATCGATGCATCGGCACAATGCAACTTCATAAAATTCATAACATAAGCCATAATTTATTGTGGGAAGAATGTGTCCTTTTGTCAAATGCATATTTCTGCATGGTACCAACTCAAATAAGTCCAAGGAAGATGTTCCCGCCACCGCATGTGTCTCAGTTGAAGTTAATGGAAGAATGTTTGCTCCCCAAGATATGCAAAGCCATGGACCCTTGGTTTCACTGAAATCCCTAACTGCAAGATTACTGGCTGGGAATCCAGACCTATCTGAGCCTGCCCAGTGAAATTTTAGCCATTTTTTAAACAACAGGCTTCCATGCCACATCAGAAATTACATGGGAAAGCAACAAGCTTTTCAGGGTGTAAGCTTCCAAGAGTCAAAAACTTCCTTCACCAGAGCTTTGACTCTCGAAAAGTTAAACCCTGAAAATCTTGCTGGTCTCTTAAGATGCTACTGAATTTGAATATAGTCATTCTACTGCAGACCAATGTGGCCACCCTATGAAACTACTTTGTAAAGCTTCATTTCTGACGCAAAGGATGGATCCTATGGATTCCTTTAAGTAACACTAGCACCTTTATCCAGCACAAGGTATCTTCCGCCAATGCAAGAGGCTCTTGTGTCAGGGGGTACCAAACGAAGGTGCTACTCTTAGCAGAACAAACTCATAAGATCTAAGTCCCTGTCCCTTCCGGCCAAGAGCTAACTGCACAGTGCTTGGGAAACTGTATTAGGCATTGTAGGACTTTTTTTTTTGGAGAGCAAAATTTGTTGTATTCATCGTGGAAGTATTCAATGACATCTAAAATAGGTAACTAATGTTATGTAGTAGAAGCAAGGGTCATTTCCTGCAGGAGCACACAGGAACGGCGCTCCGGTAGTAAGGAGCCAGGGGTGCCCCCCACCTTTCCTGGCCCACCCATCCAGATGGGCCTGCAGAGCCCCCCCCCATGCTGCCTGAGGGGATTTAAATGCCTTTCTTTTCTTTCCCCATCTGGGGAAGGCAAAGAAAGGCATTCTAAACATGCCTGGGTTCCCTGCCCGATATTCTCCAGGTGCCCCGCAGTCGTGGCGCACCTGGAGAAGATTGGGCAGGGAATTCAGGCATACTTGCATGCCTGCCCTTTGTCAGGGGATGTGGCATATGCAAATGAGTTATGCAAATGAGCTCCTGCACCTCTTTTTCCATGAAATGATCCCTGAGTAGAAGCAACAGCAAATAACATGGTGAGAATGTCTTTTGAATATGATAGGTTTGTTATACAGAGTAGATTTTTTCCCCCTTAGCGAATAGTGTAGGACAGTGTTCCCTCTAAGCTGAGTTAGTGTGAGCTAGCTCACAGATTTTTAGCCTTCAGCTCACAGATTTTGGTTTTAGCTCAAGGAGGATGGCTCCAGAGCAAGCTAATTTATGCAGTAGCCAAATCACTCACTCACAACTTTAAAGCAGCTCACAAAGTAGAATTTTTGCTCACAAGATTCCACAGCTTAGAGGGAACATTGGTGTAGGACAGTCACTTTTTATATCGTTGTTCAGACCAGATGTTGACTTGAATGGGATCAGAGTGGGAGGCTACTAGAATCCCCAGATGAGACACCCTGAGTTTCCTGAAAGGAGCAGGACAGACGGGAAATGAATAAAAATGAATGGTGAAGTCGGGGGAGGGAAGCAGGTGTGTCCCATCCATCTGAGATCCTTGCCATATCGTTTTGTTGACTGAAGACCACAGTTTGTGGCACTGCGCTGCCATAGCAGTCAGTGATAGCATTTCTAAGCACTTACGACCGCAACAAGTCTTTTGAATTGGGTCATAAATCTTTCTTCATACAGTAATAGCAAATTCAGAACGGCCCCATTGCTACTTTGCTGAACAATTTTTTTCCTTTGTTTTTATTCATCTGCTCCGTTTATAGACCACCTTTCTGCCACTGCACATTCAAGGTGGTTTACCATTCCAAACAGCCTGTCTAATGGGCAAGGTGTAAAAGAGGAAGGGAACGGGAAGGGAAGAGAGAAAGTAAGCCCAGCCAGATGGCCACTCTTGCATAATTTATACCAGGGTTAGATACTGACCAGGTAAAATGTCCATTGCCAGTGTGGAAGCACTAAAGGGAGAAGCCAGTTGGTAGCTGATCCAAGATAGGCCAATGGAAGAGCCCTTGCTGTGTCTGTCTCCCTCTGATGTCACTAATGAAACACTCTGAAAGAACAGGAACTGAATGGCATTTGGTCTCAGGTTGGCCAACAGAATGGACATGGTTATCTCGCGTAATGCAGCCAAATGGAATGGCCACTGGCGAATGCTGTTTTGTGAGGAGAGACCCAATGGAAGTCGGTCTTAGAAAGGGGCCTCTCTCTTCATTCTCCCTCGGAATTTTAGGGTTGCCAGCCTCCAAGTGGGACCTGGAGATCTCCCGCTTTTACAGTTTATCTCTGGATGACAGATCTCAGTTCCCCTGGAGAAAATGAATTCTTTGGAGGGGGGACTCTGTGGCACTGTACCGTGCTGAGGTCCCTCTCAAACCCCAGCCTCTCCAGGCCCCACTCTCAAAATCGCCAGGTAAACCCTACCTCTGATAAAGACAGGAGGAATGCAGGTAGTGCAAAATGTATCTATTTTATCCAGGAATTTAAATGTGACTAATTAAGCAAGATTATACAGAACTTCTGGGCAATTAATCGGTGTTGGAATACAAAACAAGCACAGTGACATACGGAGGAGCAAAAGGTATTATAATTAGCAATGACTTCATACTCTAATATGTTTGACTCAGATATTTTTTTCCCCTTTTGTTTTTCCTTTCCTCCTTTATTTGTTTTCTAATAGAAGTTACCGGAATGCAGTGCTTTAGCAATTCAGGTTCAGTGATTGTAAGTAATTAGTTCTCTCACTTTTTTTTTTTCCTGGAAGTGCTTTTATACTGTTGATACAAATCAAAACAAAGCAAAATGGTAGCCAAGTTCACTATGCAGCAGGGGGGAAAAACTGCCTTGGTTTAATTATCAAATATCCAGTGATCAAAATCCAAGGAACACAGGTTGCTTGTGCCCAGTGGGGATTCATCCATTTGGTTAAAAAAAAAAAAATTCTGTTGAAACCGGATTTATTCACCTTAAAACAAAAATCTGTGTGTATGTTTTTTCCTTGGAACTGCGGAAAGGAGAGGTTCTTGATGTTCCTTGAAAGTAAATAAATAAATAAATAAAGCACCACTGGAGCTGGAGCTGTAGTTCTCGAATCACTTTTCTGCCCTTGATATGACGGGCTATAAGAGAAGCCAATGTTGGATCAGGCCAATGGCCCATCCAGTCCAACATTCTGTCACACAGTGGCCAAAAAATACCAGATGCCACCAGGAGGTCCACCAGTGAGGCCAAGACACTAGAAGCCCTCCCACTGTTGGCCCCTGTGGAATATTAATAGTAACAAACTGGCACCTGAATGTATTTTGTATTCAAACTTTGCTGGAGCTCAGTCTAAGTAAACACCCAATTAAGTGCTTATTATTCTAGCTCCAGCTCCTGTTCCATTCCCGTTTTGTGGCCTGTTACCGAAGCACTTGAGGAGCTGTGGTGGCTCAAGGGTTAAGACGCTGAACTGCAGGCTGTGGAAGGTCAGTAGTTCAGCAGTTCGAGACCCGGGTGCCGCATGACGGGGTGAGTCCTGTTCTAGTTCCAGCTCCTGCCAACCTAGCAGTTCGAAAGCAAGAAATTGCAAGTAGATAAATAGGTACCACTTCGGTGGAAGGTAACAGCTCGTGCGCCTTGGTGTTTAGTCATGCCGCCACATGACCACGGAAATGTCTTCGGACAGCGCTGGCTCTTCGCTTGAAACGGAGATGAGCATCGCAACCCTAGAGTCGGATTCGACTGGCTTTCGAGCAAGGGAACCTTACCTTTACCTTACCGAAGCACTTGTTCACCCTGAAGATAATCTTGGTGAGGAGCAAAAAGGATAAAATAGCTTGGTACCAACTAGTATGTAAAAGTTTGTCAGCACCTTGATCACATTGAATTGTGCAAGGTAAAAAAATGCTGAAGGGAAAAAAATACCTACAATGGGCAAGATTGCAACCCAGAAAATCTACAGCAACTAAAAAATTGCTTCCCTTTAGGAATTCCATAATGATGATCTCTTCCATTTCAAAATGTCTGAATATGCATTGGTTTTCAACTGAAATGCTTTCCCTTGCTTAAAAAACTGAGACTCCCAAGGAAGAATTGTACTGGTTAGGTAGTAAACAAGTTCTCTTTTGTCTGCATCTTAAAAGAGATATAGGAAGGGAAGACCAAAAAAAAAAAATTGATTTCACCCTTAATTAGTTACTTCCTAATAAGTGTTTGGAATAAGGGTTACTGTTTGTCTAAGAGCCCTTCCATTCGCCACAAGATGTTTCTTTTTATTTGGCTCTCCTGATAGTTGTTTTCTCAAAGATTGCATGAATCATCCCCCGTTTGTTTGCCTTCATCCTTTTTTTTATTTCTTGTTGTTCCTTTTCCTTCAATTATTAAAATAACGCACATTGAACGGAAGGTTAGGATTACACTGCAGTTCACATTTGTCTGGTCTTATTAAAACAAATATACCCAGTCGTTATATAATTTAAAAGTGTTTGAGCGGTGGATCTACGGTGCTTTTATCAACATTGGGATGGAGAGGTTGTGTGCATTCAGGCATACATGGACAGCTGTTCACTGAAAAACAGGAGACCTCATTAGATTGCAGGCAACCAGAAATAACTTCTGTGAAAATAACCTAGCTGCCATTTTTCAACAAAACTTTCTTCCTAACAGGAAATTACATCTTTTAAGTGATGAGAGCAGTCAAAGAAAAATGGCACCTGGTCTTTTTTAAGTCTCCTACATTGGACCAATAGGTTAAGAGGTTCTACACATCTACACAACAGGTTCTACACATCTAGCCCTAGCAAAGGAAGCAAATCATACATGCAAATGATTCCTGTGTATTCGCTTCTCCTGCCTGATCCACCAGCCAGAATGATGTATGTGTAGCCCTAGTTACAGATTCTGATCAGCTGTTTGGGACTGGGTATCAGCGGTCTCCCCAGTCTTTCCCCTCCATGCCAAATAATATATTTTCATATATTATGATTAGAGATCGTGTACAGAAGTTTTGGACTCCTGTATAATAACTTTGGAAATGCTGGGAAAGAATGGTTTGGGAGTAGTTGTGTCATATTTGGTTCACATACTTTGGACAGGATACCTTGAATTCCACATTTCAACACTGCAACATGCACAGCAGAGTTTGCAAGCCAGATAAGAAAATAAGAGAAACCGTATTGGATAAGGCTAATGACTCATCCAGTCCAACATGCTGTGTCACACAGTGGTCAAAACCCAGGTGTCACCAGGAGGTCCACCAGTGGGGCCAGAACTCCAGAAGCCCTCCCACTGTGGCCCCCCAAGCACCGAGAATACAGGGGGTCACTGTCCCAGATATTTAACATGCCTCCCTGCTCTCGCTTGGCCTTTAGCCCATCCACCAAAGCGGGCAGGCTGAGCAAGGTGCGGGGAGGTGTTTAGAGATGCCTCCCTGATCTCGTCTCCCTTTTCTAGAGCTAGAGCTAGAGAAAGGAGAAAGTATGGGGAGGCATTTACCTCCCTGTCGTCCTGTGAGGGGCAGCAGGCTCCCAACATTGAAGAGAAGGCAAATTGCCTCTGCAGCGTGACTCCATTGATTGGGGGACTTTAACTTTAAACTCCCTCAGTCCCTGGAGTCACGCCGCAGAGGCAGCATGCTCCCATCATTGATACCCATAGGATATAATGGAGCCGAATAAATTCGGCAGTACCGATAATTCCTGAACCCCCAGTATCTTATTGATACTGAGATTCGGGAGTATCGGCAAATACAGAAATTTTTCAGGTTTGGCATATCCGAACTGGAAAAATACTGTTTTTTTTGTGCACACCCCTACTTGAGACCTTCTTCATCCAAAGCAGATGTTCTTCCACTGACCTCCCCAGTCATTCATTACCTACCAGAGTGTTACAAAAGCAAGTGTTTCATTGTTTGGGGAATTAGACAATTTCTTGTGCATCCTAGTAATAGGTTGGCTTCTAAAGTAACATGCTGCCTTTCTTTAACTCCCATGCTGGACAAGGCCCAAAATAGTTACTTGCAAAATATACTGTCTCCTCCTGCAGATTCAGAAGGTTTTGGCTTGACAAAGGTACCATTTTAATAGCCCTTTTAAAAAGACAAAGAAAGGAGATCCAGCACAGGTAACTAAAACCTAATATACTGGCTGCAGGCTAACTTTAGCATTTAGGGGTAGGAATTATAGCAAATGCTCATTAGCCCTTATCCACTCTAGATAATCAAAATGCTTTTAAATACTACAGAGTACTTCTCCTACAGCAATTTCTGGACAGCTTTAGTGCTGTAAGTAATTATGGTATTTATCCTTTGCATGTAGGAGAATCATATCTTGCTAAAACCAGAGGTGGACCAACAAGTCTTACATTTTTAAACAAGGGATGTCTTGTGCCTTCAATTTTTATATTCCGACCTTGCTGCTGGCGGGTTTGGTTGTTGATTTTTTTCTTAATTTACATATATTTAGGAAGAAGTATTATTTCTAGAAGTTGGGCAGTTTTGACTTCACTCTCTCTCCTGTGCTAGAAGCATCCGATGAGCAGAGGTCACAATTATCAGATTATTCCATGCAGCTGTTAATAATTGTATACACTTTCCAAGTGTTGATGGGTGCAGGATTATACCTCCATGACTGCTTTTTGGTGGAAAAGCTCAGTCTAGCCCCGCATACCTCCTCACAAACAGCTGGTTGTTGGAATTCCAGCTCTGTTGTTTCTTTTTTATTGAGGTATATGGCATCCATTTGCGTGGCAATTCTCCATAAAACTAAGGATATATGTGCATGAATGCCTAATGTGATCAGAGAATATGTCTTTCAAGAAAAAAGGAGGGACTCTCTGGATACTGGCAGATACTAGAGCCAAGATTTCACACTTACATGGCAGACCTTTCTTTATAACAGCACATCACAAGTCAAGAGTTTACAAGATTGAAAGTTCTTTCAGACAAAAGAAATCCCTCACAAAGAAAATATACATGTCCAGTGAGAGATGTGTACCCTACTTTACTACTTATTTAAATATTTATATCCTGCCATATTTCCTTGGATTCAAGGCAGCTAACAGTGCAAAACAAAGTTACACTTACCTGTAACTGTTGCTCATTGAGTATCTTCTGTGCAGGCACACATGGAGTCTATGTATGAGCAGGCCTGCCATTGGATAGGTTTTACAGCTAAGAGCCTCCAGGTGGCACTGTACACCAGAGCCAGAAACTTGTTCCCGCCAAGGAACCACATGATCCTATGCAGCAGTTCCCCCACTGCCCTCAGTACCTCTAGCGCCGCCGAGGCCAGAACATGCAGCAAAGCAGGAGGGGAGGTATGTGTGCCTGTACAGAAGATACTTGATGAACAGTTACAGGTAAATGCAGCTTTTTTTCATCATCGATCTTCTGTGCAGTCCCACATGGGGATTCTAGCAAGTTGCAACACAGGTGAAGGGACATGCCCAGCTGTTTAAACAGTGACTGAAGAACCGCCTTGCCCACCTGAAGGTACCAATGTGTAGTGTCAGTGTCAGTGGATGACCAGGTAGCAGCTCTGCATATCTTGGATAACTACACTCCATCCAGGAACACTGTGGAAGAAGCCATTGCCCTGGCTGAGTGGGCACGTACACTCAATGGGCATTGAAGACCAGCCCTATCATAACATACTCTAATAGTTCTAACAATCTAATGAGACAGGGTCTGAGCAGATGCTCTACTACCCTCCTTAGGACCCTCAAAAGAGATAAACAAGGCCTCATCTTTGCGAAACTTCAAGGTTCTCATAATAATAACACCCTTCTAACATTTAAGGAACGTGAGGCTTGTTAGCCCTCTGAAGTTGGAGAAGGAAAAAGGACAGGTAAAATGATTTCCTGAGACAAATGGACTACCTTCAGGAGAAATTTAATACCAGGTTGCAGAACTATCCTCTCTGGAAAAAAAAACTTTAAAAAATGAAGAGCTGCAAGCTCACTAACCCTCCTAGCTGAAGTTACAGCCACTAAAAAGCAAACCTTCACAGACAGCTTGGCTAATAGGTAGCTAAGGGTTCAAAAAGTTTGAGCGTTAATCTTATTTTATTTATTTATTTCAATTTCTTAATCACCCTTCCCCACTTACACGGAGTTCAGGGCAGTTTACAATGACATAAAATCCAGTACAATTTTAAGACCAGTTAAAACTACAAAATTCAATATTAAAACATTCAGCTTAAATATTTAAACACTTTAAACTTGCCTGTACAACTGACAGGATACATTGCAGTACTAGAGGCTCATGGGCTGGACAGAGGTTGCTAAGCCATTTAAGGAATCTTTTAACTACCTGGCTAGTAAAAAAGACACACCTTCAACCCCCTTATGATAACAGGAAATAGCAGCCAGGTAGACCTTTAAGGAGCAGGAGGATGCTAGGTCCTTAGTTTTCAGGTGTAACAAATAGTCAAGGATTGCTTGCCCCTGCCACTACACCAGTTGGAAAAATGTTCCCATTTATGCATGCAGAATTGTCTTGTAGAGGGCTTGTGAGACTGCAGCAAAACCTCACTGAGCCTGCTTTGGCGGGGAGGTTGGGGTCTGAATTAAATAAATTAATTGACCTTGTTAGAAAAAAATCAGATCCTTGCCCCCAGCCTCCAAGCTGTGAGGCTGAGGCAATCCAGGTTGTGATGACGCACCGGGTTGATGAACCAGCCCCGAGAAACCTCTATAAGAATGGGAAACCATACCTGATATGGCCAAAATGGAGCTATTAGGATCATGTCTGATCCCTCTCTCCTGGCCTTTTCTATTACTCTGACCAGAAGAGGGAATGGAGGGAACTAATAGAACAGGGCATGTTGCCAGCGCAGCTGAAACACATCCCCCAGAGAACCCTTCCCTATGTCTGCACGGGAACAATAAACCTCATTTTCCAGTTCTCCTATGAGGCAAATAGGTCAATATCCGGGGTTCCTCAAAGGGCAAAAATCTGTTCCAAGTAAGTGGCCCCCATGGTCCACTCATGGGATAAAGTGCCCGCCCTGCTTAGTCTGTTGGCTTCCATATTCACCTTCCCAGTATGGGTGCATTTAACTCCAGTGCTCTGTTCCAAGTAAGTATGGCCTCGTGACATAGACCCCTGCAACCTGCACCACCCTGCTTGTTTAGGTAAAACATTGCAACAGTGTTGTCCGTCTGAATAAGAATGAAATGGTTCCAAAGGATATCCGAGAAGCGACTAAAGGCATAATATACTGCTCACAGTTCTAAAACATTAATGTGCAGTAGCTTCTCATTCTCTGACCAAGTGCCCCTGGTTGATAGACCCTTACAATTGATAAACCCATTTCAACAATGATGCATCTGTTGGAAGGACCGCCTCATGCAGAGGGACACCAAAGGGGACGGGGACCCCTTGGGAAAGATTAATCACTGAGGTCCACCAGTGCAAGGAACATAAAACAGTTCTGGGAATAGAAAATCCATGCTACACGGCATGAATCCCAACTCTATAACATGACAAAAACCAAAGCTGAAGGAGGGCGCATATTAAGTCCAGCCATAGGAAGAACTGCAGTTGTGGATGGCATATATCCCACCAGAGGCCTGACAGCCCTTCTCCATCCACCATTTCATTGAACAAAGTTTGATTCCAGTGGCACTTTCAAGACCAACAAATTCTAGGTATAATCTTTTGTGTGCATGCACACTTATTCAGATACCATTCGACTGAGATAGTCTTGGAGTAAGGGTGGGATAAAAATGTGATATGTAGATATAACTTTATCTACTGGACAATGGTGACTTTCTGTGAAGAAGACCTATTGACACAAGGAGGGAAGTGCTGTAATATACAGACTTCAGTTGCAGCAGGCCGATTTTTTCTTCTCTCATTTCTGTCTTCATCTGAAGTAGAACTTAACGCATACTTGTAAATGCCTTGTTTCATGTTTGTGAATCAGGGTTAAATTGTTCTCAGAAAAGAAAACATCCCTGTTCTTTCAAAGCTGAGTCAGATAGTATATGATGGGCTTCTGCAGCTTTAAAAGATTTGTTTTGCACTTGAAAGGGAAGATGGAAAGGTATACCATAATTGTTCGGTTCAGATGCAGAAACAAAACAAAACAAAAAAACTATACTTCAGTGGCTTATAAGTACCTTGCACTAAGTTCCACATATTATATGAATTTACCAAGACAATGATTTCTTTAGAAGGTATGGAACAATAAAACTAAATTACAATTTGTGAACTCTACATCTCCATTTGTAGATGAAAGGAAGTTGACAAGAAAAGAGTGTCTGAAAAGTTATGGGTAATGGATAGAGAAGATGGAGATAGGATAAGTTTATTTATTAATAACCTCATGTGACACACCTCCTATTTCGCTCTGCTCCTCAATGGCAGGAGGACCTACTCTCTAGAGCAAGGGTAACAAACATGCGACCCACGAGCTGAATCTGGCCCCTGCAGGGCTGGTATCTGCCCCGTGAGCAACCACTTCCTTCTCCCTGCTTCTCACTACTGCTGCTGCAAAGGGGGAAGGAAAAAAGAGTGCATGTGTGTGTACTAAATAAAAGTTCCCTCTGCTCTCTCCTGCTTCTTCCTCTGGGACTGCTGCTACATTACCAAGCCTCTCTTCCTCCTTTACGAAGGAAGCGAGGGGAAAGAAAAAAGAGTGCACGCACATGCACCAGAGAAAAACTCCCTCCACTCTTTCCTGCTTCCTCCTCTGGGTCTGCTGCTGCTGCATTCCCAAGCCTTTCTTCCCTCATTTGGAGAGGGAGTCCCATGGTTTCCAGGTAGAAGCTTTCTTGTGCATGCACACTTCTTTAGAGAGAGGGAGGGAGGGTAGAGTCTTCTGACAAGCCCTGCTCTGCTGTTTATTTTGAGACCTGATCACTCACACACACATGTTAAAAAAGGAAGGGGGCAGGAAAGAGATGCATCTGGGATAAGGGGAATTAAAGAGAAATTATTTTGGTTTATTCTGAAAAGTTTTTTAAAAAAATATTAGATTTCTCTTTATCTATCTGGGATTTTTTTCCCCAAAAAAACCCCTGATTAGGCATTAGATTCCACTTGGTTTAATGACTGGAAGTAGATGGCTAAGTGTTTAAAAATGCATTTATAGTTCCATATATTCCAGTTCAACACATGGTCTCCCTCTGTCCTCTCCTACCTCACTTGCTGCCTTTCTTCACATTAGCCCCTCTTGCTTTTTAAACTTTTTATTATCATAACTAACAGTGAGTGGATTTTGTCCAGTCTGAAAGCAACACATTATTTCACTTGGAGAGCCCCCTTTCCAGTTCTAACAGATGCATAATGATAATAATAATAATAATAATAATAATAATAATAATAATAATAATAATAATAATAATAATAATAATAGAAACCTAACAGCACAGCTTGCAATCTTTATTAGCGGAAGGGAGCAAGAGTCCAGTAGCACCTTAATAACTAACAACATTTGTGGAAGGGCATGAGCTTTCACGAGTCGCTGCTCACTTCTTCAGATACAACTAGGATGCAGATAGTCCAGACTAGCCTGAACTTGTCAGATCTCGGAAGCTAAGCATGGTTGGTCCTGGCTAGTTTTTGGATGGGAGACCTCCAAGAAATACCAGGGTTAAGGCACAGAGGCAGGCAACGGCAAACCGCCTCTGATATCTCTTGCTTTAGAAACCCTTACGGGGGTCACCATGAGTCAGATGTGACTTGGTGAGTATTGTGTGTGTGTGTGTGTGTGTGTGTGCTTGCGAGCCTGGAAGTCATGATGACTTCTGGCGATTCCTAGTAGGGCTAGGACATTTCAGAGAGGTGGCTTTGATATTATCTGCCTCTGGCCTCCTGGCCCTGGCATTCCTTCAGTGTTGCCCTTCCAGGTACTTGCCAGGGTTGGGCCTGCTTAGCTCTCGAGATCTGACAAGATCGGGCTTGCCCGGGCTATCCAGGTCAGGGCAAGTCAGGTGTGTCTTGATGGCGCACACACTCACTCCTCCCGACCTCCATAGGGCAGCGATCTTCTATATTAATTCAGGAGCGCATTTCAAAACCGTTTTCTTTTTTTCCATTTTTTAGATGGAAGACTTTATTTGAAAACTACTGTCATGTACTGAACTCAACCTGCTGAAGGATCATGTGCTACAGCAAAGAACTCTGCAGTGCAACATTCACCATTCCCAAAGCAAGGAAAAACAAAAGGTGCTTTCCAGGCAAGGTAGCCACTTCACATATCGGTGTGCTCTGGCAGAGGGTTTGAAGCATTTTGCCGAGAGCATCGTCCTTGAGCTTGCCGAGGCTTTTCCCCCTGTGACGCAGAGAACATTTCTACCACTTATGTAGCACTCTTCTCGACAGCCAGCTCACTGCAATTTTGCCATCGGACACCGCCTTGTACAGACCGGCCAGAGCAAGACTTTGCATTCCCTTTTCAGTGGAATGAAAACTGTGTCCTCCTCTGATCATTCGAGCACACGAAGCAAATCTTCCACAGTGGCCACTTCGACACCGAAAGACTTTTCGTGCCATACCGTAAACCAGCAAGCTAGTACAGAAGTGAACTTTTCTCTAAAACGGGGGCGTAAGAAGATTCTTACCAACACAAAATGGGAGGAGAGGGGGGGAAATCGAAAGCCACACATGTTTTGTTTCCAGTTCTAGGACAGGGGTCTTGTTTCCCTTATAGACATGTTTTATCCCCCACCCCACCCCGGTACATTTGCAAGAGACCGACATATTACAGAAGCCTGGGTACAGTTTTATCTTGGGGAAAAGAGCCGAATGTAAATTTTACTATTCACCACAATCTCTTTTGCTTAAATTAAAAATTTTAAAAAACGGTTTGTAAGTTCTCATTGAAGTGGTTTGGGAGGAGGAACGATAACCAGACGTCGCTTCGTACGGAAACTGTTGGTCAGACCATGTACAGTATATAACCACCAACCACACACAAGAAGGTATTATGTATGCAGTAGATTACTAGATTTTAGGGGGAAATGATAATTTTAGAGAATATGTTTTGTCACCCTGTTGGTCCAAACAACACCTTTCTAGATTTAACGCATGCAGGCATGTAAATATTCGTCCTGAAGTCACAGTATTAATGAACAATGAACATCCGGGGATGACAGCCACACATATTTGTATATTGGTCAGTGCTGTGAAAGAGCACTTTTAGCGTGGTTTGTGGCTCAAGAGCAGGTCGACCCCACCAGAAATATTTTTATATGTTAATGTCATATGACGTCAATGTTACTGGGGGTGGGTGGGAAAGATACCCAGATACGCAACAGACACTCAGTGTATCAATCCAATACCACATAGAGCTAAGTGATAAAGTTGAAGTCGTTTTGTCCTTCCTATCCACCCTTGTCTCTGGCAAGGACAAGTTGTGTGCTATTTTTACCGTCTTTATAAACTCTACAATATACCTTCTCCGACTTTGTGCTCATATCTGGAAGTAAGCTACAACAGAGTGCTTATTACATATCAAGGGATCTTCTTGCTCGGCATACTCCTCCCTTTAAAGATGACCTTGAAGGTTAGGTTCATTGTTGGTGATTATGTGTTCTTCATCTTTAACTCTTTAGACATGTAATGATCGAGAACCAAGCATGCCTAAAATTCCTCAGCAGAAAATGGGGTTTTTTGGTTGTCAAAATAATATCTGTGTCCAATGTAAAGTAAGGGCCAAACTACATGTTACATTTTATACTGATTCTCTGCCAAGACTCGCATCCATGTGACAGCTGGGAGTTCCCAGTGGCAACTCCATGTAGAAATGCCACAAGGACCTAATTCAGATCAGGACCACAGCCGTGGAGGAGGAGGGGCCTGCGTGGAACGTAGCGTGTCGTTTGGGCTTTATCCTGTTGTAGGATCTGAGCCACCCAGTTACCGTTAGCTGGTTTTGATCACAACAGTGGGACCTTTGGTTTTGTGTGGCTTACGTTTGGCCTGCCGTCACTTTCTGCCTAGGAAATGCATTTAAAAAAAATTGTCCCATCAAATTTCAAAAGAAAAACTGAAGGACCTGTCTTGTCATTAACATATTGTTTACACGGTAATTTTGTAGTCCATTTTGGTTTCTTCTTCAATAATTGTACTACCATTACAGGTCATCTCGACTCCATTTATTTCTTTTAAATGTGGTCTTTTAAGAGGTTAACACCTATGAACCTAGATGGACGTTGTGGCAGACTTCTGAATCTGAGAGGGGAGAGTTCAGAAACACAAAACAAAAACCTATATGTGAAATCTGTAATAGTGTCTGTCATCACTTTTGTCCCTTGCAGTCACCTGTAAGTAGTTTTAACTGTTTCTTACCATGTATACTTTCCAGACTGTTCGGTATGCATCATTGTTTGGTACAGACATAAATGGAAATGCTGAGAATTCTGAGGAAAAGAAGTATATCTTATTAAAACAAGTGTAAATATTACAGTTCATGAAATGCTACCGTATGATGAATTTGGTTTTTTTCCCCCCTCTTTAGTTAATCAGAGGATTCCCCCCCCTTTTGCCTAGATTATGAAGAAACATTGTGTTCATGTTATTGTTTATATGCTTTGGGGGGGGTAATCTTAAAGATATTAATGTCTAGTTGTTCTATATTATAACCATCTTTGCGCTCTATGCAAGCCCTTGGAACAGAACATTTTCATCTTCATGTAGGACCTATGAAAATTGTCTATTTTTATCTATATATTTAAAGTTTTCTAAAAATGAGGAAAAAAGGTTATTATGAATTTTGTTGTACAAACCTGTACAAAAAAAAAAAATCTGTTTTTACATCATAATGCAAGAATTGGAAAATTTTTCTATGGTAGCCTAGTTCTTTGAGCCTGGTTTCAATGTGAGAACCACGTTTACTGGTATTGTATTTAATTTTCTTTCTTTTCTCCCCCCCTTCCTTTTCAACAATCTGCTAATAAAACTGTCTGAAATCTGCCTGTGACTTTATTTACAGTTCATCTTTATTAAATTTTGTGAAATGTGTAACATCGGAGGAATATTTATTTTCTAATGGGAGGCGTCTTAAAACATCATAAGTCAGCTCTTTGCACTGCAAAGAGAACAATGCTGAATGATTTTATTTAACATGCAACTGCTTCTACCTCTAATATGAATTACTGTGGTGGAAAAAAAAACCCCACATCATAAAAGCACACTCTGTGGTTATTGTTTAACAAGCAGATTTTCCATATTTTGTTTCTTGCCGGCTAAGCAAACTGCCCCCATCTGCATGATTTATTTATGTACATTTCTCGGTTTATGAAGCTGTTATTTGTACCTTTTTCCCCTTTTATATTGTGATATTCCCAGGATTCTTATTTTTACAAAGCTTTGTGCTGAATAATGTAAAGTGGACACATTGATGGAACAAAACATGTTATTTCCATAACTACAGGAGTGTGGAGGATTTCTTGCTCTAACCCACTTTCTTGCGTTCGCACTTTCTCTCACACACACATACACAATCCGTCAACACCCACAGCACCAAGTTCGGCAAGGCACTTAGGAACTTCAGAAAATGTTAATGCTTTTACTCCCATAAACAAAAAGCATTTTAATCATCGAGGAGAGCACTTTAAAATAACACATTGTTGTGGGCTTAACACATCTGTTGTTCTTCAGACGGAGCGTGTGCTGTTGTTAACAGGCCTGGAACTACAACCCGAAGAGCAGAAAGCATACCTGTGACAACACACTCCATGTAAAGAAGAGAAGAAGAAGAAGAAGAAGAAGAAGAAGAAGAAGAAGAAGAAGAAGAAGAAGAAGAAGAAGAAGAAGAAGAAGAAGGAGGAGGAGGAGAAGAAGGAGGAGGAGGAGAAGAGGAGATTGGATTCATAGCCCACCCTTCACTACCCGAAGGAGTCTCAGAGCAGCTTACAAACTCCTTTCCCTTCCCCTCCCCACAACAGACACCCTGTGAGGTAGGGGGGCTGAGAGAGCTCTTGACAGAAACGGCTCTTTTTCAAGAACAGCTCTTATCAGAACTATGGTTTGCCCAAGGTCATCCAGCCAGGTGCAAGTGGAGGAGTGGGGAATCAAACCCGGTTCTCCCATATTAGAGTCCGCGCCCTTAACCACTACACCAAACTGTACCTAGTAACAGGGTGGATTGTGGAGAGAGATGGAAGTTTCTGGCTTGCGTTGGTGAGCTGGATCTGAGAGCTGAAGCAAACATTGCACTTGGAACGGCCCAAATCTAGCTGCTAATGTGCTGTATTATGTGAAAATTGTCCACACAGAAACTGCCAAATGACTGCTCAAGCAAATACAGTTTCTCTCCAATTGGCACAATCCCTCCTTGTGACACTACACTGTAATTTTAGCATAGTAGCTATAAGTGAAGGCCACATCCTCCCATATCTTTATTCAATATTCTATGAGCAAATGAGTGGAAGCGTTGGGTGGAGAATTTAAAGAACTGGTTTCATCCCATGTGCAACTGCCTCTGGTGTCACGGGGCTGCCTGAAGAAGGTTAGTATGTGGAGTCCAAGAGCTGAGGACAAATAGAGCAGAATCACAACAGAGACAACTGCACATTAGAAAGAACTAATCAGCACAATCCCCTCTGAGGCACCAGGTCCGCATGTCAGAACAGAGCACGGGGAGCTGGTTTAGGACAAACAGGCAACCCATTTTGGTTAGGAATGCAGACTCTAATCTGGGACAACTGGGTTTGATTCCCCACTCCTCCACATGCAGCTGCTGGTGTGACCTTGGGTCAGTCATAAGTTCTCTCAAGAACTGTTCTCTCAAGGGCAGTCCTTGAAAGAGCTCTCTCAGTCCCACCTACCTCACAGGGTGTTTGTTGTGGGAAGAGGAAGGGATTGTAAGCTGCTCTGAGACTCCTTTGGGTAGCGAAGGGCAGGATATAAATCAAATCACTACTACTACTACTACTACTACTACTACTACTTCTTCTATCACATTGGTGGTCATGCACAGAGATGCCTAATCTCCACTGGGTCAGGAAGGGGCAGTGGTAGCCAGAGCCAGCAACTTGGGGCTTTTTCCCAGCTATGTCTCTCTCTTTTTTCTTTTGCAACAATACCTTTAAAAAAATGTTGAAACACCATAGTAAAATCCCTCAGCATTTACCTGATCCCTGTACAGGCACCAACTTAATGCAGACCCATAGCTACAGGGGGCATTTCGGGGCCTGGCCCCCTGACTTCCTGCCAAGGCCCCTTGACTTCCCATCCAGCCCCCAGGTCCTCCAACTCTCTGGGTCACCTGGAGGACTCCCCACCATCGCCCCTTCCTCAAGCACAGCTTGCTTCCCCATGTAGGCAAGCAGACTGCAAACACCACAAAAGTGAGTTTTTAAAAATTTATATTTATTTTGTGACATCAGTGCCCCCTGACTTATTTA
The DNA here is from genome assembly GCA_029375565.1 of Gekko gecko. Lineage (NCBI taxonomy): Eukaryota > Metazoa > Chordata > Lepidosauria > Squamata > Gekkonidae > Gekko > Gekko gecko. The sequence goes on along the minus strand of JAPDNY010000004.1, from coordinate 165,067,734 downwards.
AAGGCCCCCCGAATTACAAAATCCTGGCTACAGCCCTGACTCATTGCGACCTCTCCTTTCACGACTGAATACCCTCACTAGAAGAGTCAGCTGTATGAGAGATAGGCTTGCCAGCTATGAGTAGGAAATAGGGTAGCCAGCTCCAGGTTGGGAAATTGCTGGAGATTTGGGGGTGAGGCCTGGAGAGGATGGGGTTTTGGGGAGGGAGGGAGGGACCTCTGCCAAAGACAGCACCATGAAGTCCATTCTCCAAAGCATATTATCCAGACAAACTAGGCGAGATCAGTTGTCATTCTGGAAAATCACCAGATGTCACTTTAAACCAGAGTATTTTGTTACCAGGTCCCAAGTGGTGTTTTCTCAGTTCTCCTGTTTAAAGCCGCATTTCTGCCCTGTGTGATCACTCCTCTGGTGTCAATCCTCTTCCGGTGGTTTAAACCCATTCCCTATTCAAAAGCTGCCACGGAAGCCCAAGGCTTCCACTTTTTGCCCGCCATTTTTTTTAGCTTTAGAGGTATGTGCATAGGCGGAGCTCAGCTCCCACATTAATAAACCCAAAGTTTAAATGGTGACTCATTTTAGCATTTAGACGAGTTCGGGATCTCACGGAGGCCAGTTTCATGTCAAAAGTTCTGTTACAGCGGTTGGAGACACCTCAGGGCATGGTTTTGGTGGGAAACTAGAAATTCGCGAAGATTTCAATTCTATGGATGACTGCCTAGCTGCATGTCCAAACTGAGAAAACCCCCACTGACACGCGCGTCCGCACGTCAGTATTGTAGACAGTGGGGAGTGATGTGACTGCGCGGTGAGCTGGGATAAGGAGGTGAGTGTGATCGTGATTATCCAGATAAAATCGGGATGGGACCAATTTAAACCACGGTCACCATGCCGTCTGACCACAACCTGAGGGACATAATGCCTGTGTGAAGTCCCCTTTTACTAACAGAAAATGTCTACCTCCTGCTAAGTCTGAAAAGGCGGGGCTAAAAGTCTCAGTGAAATTGGTATGTGTAAAAAAAGAGTCCACCCAAGTTTCATTTTTTTGTACAATAGGCCTGATTCAAAAGAAGAGCTGGGACATGGAGGCTTTAAAGAAGCACTACCCTCATTCATGGCAGTTCGGGCAGCCATGAAATTTCCCCATCTGAGAGAGTATCTCTGATTCGTCATTTATTTTCTTCCCTCCCCGCCTCCCTGGGAAAGAAGAAAGAGCTGACAAGCCTGGCCAACAGGATTCTTACGGATCCACTGACCAATAAGGGACTCAGAGGAAGCGATACGAATGACTTCCTGCCTAGTGAACTGGCAGCCTAGTGCAGATGGGCCTGGTTTTAAGGAAGGCAGAGAGAAAATACTGTTGTCTTTCTAGGGAGTGGCATGTTTGCCTGTTGCGCTCCATTAAACAAAGGCAAGGCACCAATTGACTGTATAGCTGGCAACCTGCCACCCCCTAACCCCTTGGACTCTCCTGTCTCTGAGGATGGTGAGAGGTCTAGCAGGAGGGGGCTGAAAGGCAGCCTGAGGTGGTTGGGTTATTGCCCCAATTTTAGTGTTGGCAACTCCAGGCTGGAAAATAATAAGATGGGGGGGGGAGCCTATGGAGGGATCTCAGCAGGGGTGTGATGCAACACAGGCCACACTCCAAAGCAGCCATTTTCTCCAAGGCAACTGATGTCTTTAATCTGTAGATCAGGAGAGCCAAGCTCCACCTGGAGGTTGGTAACCCTATGCCATTTTGTCCTAATGGCCAGCTGCTGGTGGTCATCCAAATTTTATGCCTGCAACTGACAGACCTCTCATTTTATCTGTGTGAGGAAAGTGCCAGTCGGGTCAAGACCCCAACTGACCAGTTTTTCTTCTCACCCAACAAAAAAACAAAAAAATCAGCCTGTTTCCTGCTACCACCACTAGGGGCAAAGTAAACCACTTTACTCTGAATAGAGGACAAATTCAATTTGGCAGTTCTACATATCAACAGTTTCCTTCCTTCCTTCCTTCCTTCCTTCCTTCCTTCCTTCCTTCCTTCCTTCCTTCCTTCCTTCCTTCCTTCCTTCCTTCCTTCCTTCCTTCTCTCTCTCTCTCTCTCTCTCTCTCCTCTCCTCCTTCCTTCCTCCCTCTTCCTCCCTCCCTCCCTCCCTTCCTCCCTCCCTCCCTCCCTTCCTTCTCCCAGCTGAAATCCAACCTGGAAAACCATTCACGGAGATGCAGATTTAAACTGACCTCTGAACATTAAAAAATTTCACCAAGTCTCACGAATGTTACCTGCAGGTTAAGGAGTCGTTTCACCACATCAACTTTAAACCTATTTCTTTTATGGCACTGCTGCAAGGATTACAGAGTCGGTATGTGAGGCATTTTCAACAATTTATCTAGCACACTTCTATAAATACCTCTCCCATGGTGGGGTGGGTGCCATAGTCCCTGAATTCTGAGTGTTGAATTTTAAAAGGCCAAAGCATCAAAGCCAAAAACAATCTAAACTTTGCAGATTCTCCCATATTCAACCCCACCCCCATCCAGAACTGGTATACAAGGAAAAGAACTCTTAACTTCCTAACCATTATTCACACTGAATAATTGTACTTTCAGAGCACTTTGCAACTGGATTTTAGTGTGAAATTGCAAAACCCACTTGCAACTGATACACAAAGTGGATTGAACCTGCATTATTCAGTGTGCATGAAAGTGAATTTAGCCCTTTGCCTGTTGCTTTGGTTTTCTAGGGTGATTCGGCATCTAGCATTTGCTCCACATTTTCTCAACTGGGAGATAAAAGTGCAGCTCAAAACCACATTCAGATACCTCGGGGCAATGCCGTACCGACTGCAAAGTCACCCCTGAATGGCCATAAAACTGTGCAGAAGGTACCATAAAACCCAATGATCAAAGAAAGTGAAAGCGGCATTTGATGCAGAGGGGAATTTCTATTCCAACATTGGTTTTGTAAAACAATGGAGGGGAAAGCCGATGAGGAATTGCCCTTACTTGCAGTGAGTTTTTAATACAGGGACTCCCACTTCATTACACAATGTACAGTTTTAAGCCTGTTCCGTTGCCTCCAGATTCGGTCTTCTCATTATTCTGCACTGGAAGATCAGGTCTCTGTGTTGAGAATTAGGCTGGTGGCAAGAAACATGCCAAGTTCTATTTGCAGCATGTGAAAATATTTTTGAGAAGTCTTCCTGCACTTTTACTTTTGGATGGAGGGGAGTAAGAAGAAAACACTTTTTGTTCTTTTCAGTATGTGCTCCAATGCTATAACTATGAGACATGTAAAGAGATCTCCCTTCTAATCCAAACTGACAAAACTTCATTTAAAATTTCATTTGAAATTAATTGTCTACATCATTGGCCAGGTTATTTTATTAGTATCAGCAAGCATTTGGCCCATGAATTTGATTACTGAATTAATCAGATTGTTCTTATTTATGCATTCATGCTGTCAACCCTGTTTTCTAGTCATGAGGAGAATTATGCAGAGGACTTTTCTGCAGCCCTACATTTGTTCCTCTGCAGCCCTACAAGACATTTGTCTCTGTTTTTAAGGCCAGATTTAAACACAATACTGATCAAGGAATGCTTATCTGTGTGATGTTCAATGCACGTATCATAAAATGGTTTGCCTCACCTAGTACATGCAGACAGCAATGCCAGAGTTGTGCACAGTAGCTGGACAAATACTAGAATTCAGGACATCTAATTAAGTTGATGGGCAGTGGGTTCAGGATTAGGGATGGGCACAAATCAGTTCATGATTTCACCAACACACTGTTGGTGAAAAAAAACATCCTCTCAGGAAAATCTGCCATTCTTTGTGGATGGAAAACAATGGGCAGACATCCCATCCGATCTTAATGAAAACACAAATGGAACCCAACGAGTCTTCATGATATTGACAACAGCATTTCCAAAAACTCTTAAAACCAATGCACCCTTCTTAAATTATAGTGCAGAATTAAAATAATATTTTTTCCAGTGCACACCCCTGCTCAGCTCTTTTCCTAAACTGACCTAGATTCATGAGTCTTCATTTGGATTATGTGTTTATTATATACACAACAGATAAGACAGTCCCTTTCATGTTTTAACTATCAGTGAAGAAACTGTGAGGCCGAGAGGGTGGAGCTGACTCAAAACCACCCAGTGAGCAGTGTTGCTCAATTCAGAGTTGAATCCTAAATCTGGTAAAAAAAACAATGGTAGTGGAAATTGCCATCAAGTTGCAGCTGCCTTATGGTGGCTCCATAAGGTTTTCAAGGCAAGAAACATTCAGAGGTGGTTTGCCATTGCCTGCCTCTGCATAGCAACTCTGGACTTCCTTGTTGTTATTGTTCAGTTGCACATTTGAGTCCAAGTCATCGCGACCCCATGGACCACGTCACACCAGGCCCTCCTGTCTTCTGCCATCCTCCGGAGTTTGCTTAATTTCATGTTCGTTGCATCGAGAGCCAATTTGGTGTAGTGGTTAAGTGCACAGACTCTAATCTGGGAGAACCGGGTTTGATTCCCCACTCCTCCACTTGCACCTGCTGGATGACCTTGGGCAAGCCATAGTTCTGACAAGAGCTCTCCTTGAAAGAGCAGTTATTGAAAGAGCTCTCTCAGTCCCACCTACCTCACAGTGGCTGAGTACAGACTGGCAGTTTGCTCCGGTAGCCAGTCATAGCAAAAAAGCCCTAGAATAAACTATACCGGGTTTTCCCGTTCACACAGTGGGGGCCGCTGCCGGAAGATACAGGACGGAGGTGCGGGGGAGCGTTCAGACTGCCACGCTGGAGGCGTGCTATATTCGCCATTTCCCCATTAATTGGGGGAGGACCCCGCAGCGCCGGCATCGCATTAGGCAGTGGAGCGGAGCACAGCCAATCACACCACTGCTGCCTCCTGCCCAATGCAGGTTGCTCCTGGCTTTTCAGCTGCACGTTCAGACTCCCCAGAAGCAGAGAAACGTGTGACACATGCGGCCTTTCAGATTTGCTACAGGTTTTATCAGGTATCTTTTTAATCCGGTGGTGAAGTGCAACAGCACGGGTTGGCTATGGGTGGGGGATGCCAGGCAGATGTGCCTGTGTGAACGCCCCATTTACTCTGGGATTGAGTCATCGTTGGCCCGGGTTCCTACCGGGGCAAATTGCCAGTCTGAACTCAGCCAGTGTGTCTGTTGTGGGGAGGGGAAGGGAAAGGAAAGGAGTTTGAAAGCCACTCTGAGACTCTGAGTGAAGAGTGGGGTATAAATCGAATCTCTTCTTCATCATCGATAACGCTGTCTAACCATCTCAACTTTTGCCGTCCCCTTCTTCTTTTACCTTCAATCTTTCCCAGCATCAAGGTCTTCTCCAGTGAGTGCCCCCTTCTCATTTGGTGGCCAAAGTATTTGAGCTACAGCCTCAGTATCTGGCCTTCCAGGGAACAGTCAGGGTTGATTTCTTTTAGGATTGACTGATTTGATCTCCTTGCAGTCCAGGGGACTCTCAAGAGTCTTCTCCAGCACCATAATTCAGAAGCATCTATTCTTTGGTGCTCAGTTTTCCTTAGTGGTCTCCTATCCAAGTACGAACCAAGGCCACAGCTGTTTAGCTTCTGAGATCTCATGAGACTGGGCTAGCCTGGACCACCCAGGTCAGGGCAAGTCTGGCAAGAATACCTTTGCTCTTTCTCAATAACTGGGCTCTTTCCCCCACAGCATGAAGTGAACTGGCTGGATGAAGCTTTCCCTCCCATCAAAGGAGCCAGGAGGCTGGGACTTAGCCTTGCCTCTAGAGCTGACTAGAGGAATCAGCATTTGGTCCAAATACCTCCCCAAAATGAGAACAGGAAAATTATCTTTGGTGTACGAGATGGTAAACCTTTGGGGTGCAAGCCCAAGATGTAAATCTGGGTTACCTACTCTAAATCAATTAATAGTTTTGAAGGTGAAAATAAATTTTGTTTCATGACACTTCCATGTCTTGTGAACTTCACATTTGGGGCTGAGGAAAATCTCTGCTTTGAGAGACGTCTATATCCAGCCAAAATGAGCAAACTTGTGCCAGAGTTATCAGGTACAGCATATAGAAACAATGTGTGAAGAATGTAGAACTGGGGTGTCGAACCTGCGGCCCAAGGGCTGGATCAGGCCCTTGGAGGGCTTCTATCAGGCCCACAGTGGAACTGGCTGTCCCCACATGACCACGGAAACATCTTTGGACAGCGCTGGCTCTTTGGCTTGGAAACAGAGATGAGCACCACCCCTAGAGTCAGATTCCACTAGCTTTTGAGCAAGGGAAACCTTTACTATCTATTTATATGCACCCAAAGGGGGTGAGGGGGTGGGGTTAAGGTGGTTTGTGTCTTCACCCCAAGTCTGTCTCTGTGACCTTACACCTATGGATAGTTGCTGTAGTGCAACTCAGGGTGATTATGCACTAGACCTAAAATCCTGGTTCAACCCTGTCCCCAAACTTACATTCTACACTACACTCAAGTTCACCCCTGTAATTATCTCAGGGTATTTTTTTGTTTCCACATTATTTTGAGGTCACCCCAGTTTTGCCCCACACTTGTCCTGGGATAAACGGATGCTGTTATAACCAGGGATAAGTGCAAGGTATTGTGTCGGGAGTTGAACTCTGATAAAACCAGGGATGAGATCCCAGTGCAGAAAGGACCTCAGTTTCTCTAGTGCCCTCAAACAATAATGATACACACATGCTATGTCATATGCTACGGTTATTTGGAACAAAGGCATGAAACTGGATACCCAACGTAGGCCTTTCTTTTCCCTTCCTGGTTCTGTTCTTTTACAGCTGGAGGAGTACAAGGCTGTTTCCAAAAAAGCATACGAATCATAGCCGCTCTTCGCCTTAACATAATGCCCAAGTGTGGATTTATCGGCAGACTTTCAGTTTGATAAACTGTTGGCATGTAAATATTTCCTTGAAGAAATTCCAGTCCAGCTGCTTCTGTTTACAAATCTATCAATGGTTAACACCACTGAATGTGTTTTGCCAGGATCTCTGTTATAATTACAGCATGTCTAATTTTAGATTAATTATTATTATTTTTTAAAAAAAGAAAAGCTAAATATTAAACATTTTCTAGAGTTTGGACCAATGCCAGAGTTTACATGAATTGTGGGAGCTACATAATGTAAGTTCATCTGCTTCTCTTCTTTCAAGATACTCTTATTGCATTTTTATTAGAGGCTGGAGATAGCTTCATTGCCCATCCCCAATCCAAATATAAAAAAAGTAATACCTTTTATAAGGACCAACTGAAGTAGCACACAATAATGTATAAGTTCTTGAGTTCCCTAGAACTCTGTGCCAGGATTAAGTCTGTCTGTCTATCATCTATCTATCAGATTTATTAATACAGTCAAAGACCAGCATAAATCATATACACACATATCTATCATCTATCAATCTGCCTACCTACCTACCTACCTATTTTAAAGGGCAACTGAGAAAAGAAGGTGTTTCAGGTGAATCCTGTGCTGAATGCCAGGCTGATTTGAAGAGGTTCTGGGTGGAACTGGTTTCAGGTTGCACCTTTAATCTTCCAGAGCAAAGAACAAAAAATTGGCAGTCTTCAACTGAAAATATAAAAACCAAATCCACACTACATTGTTCGTCTGATCTTGCCATTTAAAAGGGACACCTCTGTTTCATTAGGTGCTAAAGAGATATTTGTCTGGTAACTTTCTGATTTGATTTTACACCCACATGGCTTAAATGTGGTACAGTAGACATCACAGACACACACCGGCAAAGGTGTCTTTACCTTTAAAGAACCTAGGCTGCCAAGGAAACGATATGTATTGTGGAATAATTCCTCTGCTTTATGGGATCCCTTGTCCCAGTTAACAGAGAATCCTTGAGTGTGGTGCTTATTTTGGCATTTTAGGAACTTAGTGCTGCAATCAACAATGAACGAAGGGGCTCTTTCATGTAACTCCAAGACATTTCCCAGCTGGACCAACGTTAATGAGTGAACCCATAACCTCTAGCTTTCTCAGTTTTTCTAACGGTGCTTGTGATTTCCTAATGTACCAATCATAATCCAACACTCATTCAGTTTGAATGCAACTGGGGACTGAACAGAATCCTGCAATATGATGGAGCATGCGTGACGGATTATCCTTAAGCAACACAGTTTTTGACACCTCTGACTTTTCCACTTCAGCATTGTCTCTAATGTTGTGTGCTGTTTGTGCCATCAAGTCACATCTGACTCACGTTGACCCTACAAATTAATGAACTCCAAAATGTTCTATCATTAACAGCCCAGCTCGGGTCTTGCAAACTCAAGATGGTGGCTTCCTTTATTGAGTTAATCTGTCTCATGCTGGGTCTTCCTGTTTCCCTAGCATACTTGTCTTTTCCAATGAGTCTTGTCTTCTCATGAGGTGACTGAAGTATGATAGCCTTAGTTTTGTCATTTTAATTTCCAAGGGGAGTTCATACTTGATTTGATCTAGAACCAACTTATTCGTCTTTATGACATTCCATGGTATCTATAAAACTCTCCTCCAATGACATTTCTAATGACTCAACTTTCTACCTGTCCAACATTCATACCAATGCATAATAATGGGGAATACTATAGCATGAATTATCTTGGTAATCAGTGACACTTCCTTACACTTCAAGGATCTTCTCTCATCCCTTCATTGTTTTCCTTCCCAGTCTTAGACTCCTTCTGATATCTTGTTTGCAGTCTTCCTTTCAGTTGATGATGGAGCCAAGGAATAGAAAATTTTTACCATTTTCCATTTCTTTATCATCAGCCTTAAAATTGTGTAATTCCCCACTGGTCATTACTTTTTATCTTTTTGATGTTCAACTATAATGCTGCCTTGGAACTTTCTACTTTAACCTTTGTCAGTAGTCATTTCAAGTCTTCATCCTAGTAATGTGTTGTCATCTGCATGTCTCATATTGTTAATGTTCTTTTCACCAATTTTCAGTCCACCTTCATCTAAACCTAATCCAGCTTTCCTTGTGACATGTTCTGCATATAAATTGAAGCAATAGGGAGATAAAATGCATCCTTCTTTGACCCTTTTGCCAACTGAAAACCATTTTGTTTCTCCATATTCTGCCCTAATATCTAAAATTCATAGGTATTTCATCAGGTGATATCTTAACCCAGTCAAGCAGCAAGGCAACTAGAATCATATCTATAGTTACTGTATTGTAGTTAGTATAGCTGAAAATAGAATGAAAATTAGATTGAATACCCCTTCCAAGTAAAGTGATGTATACATGCTTGCACCATGTATATCAGTCAAGTGTATATGTGCCCATAACTGCATAATGTCTGCATTCTCCAGTCATGTTACCATGCATGATCACATGTATCCCTATCTATGTGTCTGTATAAACATGGGAACCCACACCCCAAACTTCCTTTTCTAGATTTGAGGTCACCCCCCTCCCAAGTAATGTGCAAATATATTATTCATTTAAGAGGGAAAATATCAGTGGAACCAGTGATTGGTCAGAAGAAGGAGTTGTTGCTCATGGATCTTCAATGTTTTCACCTCTCCCCCAGAAATCCTTTCCAACACCAGGAGAGTTTGTTCCTAAGGTCATAGAACCTACAGGGGCTCAGAGCCATGTGGGTCGAGAGGATGTAGACAGATGAATTCATCCTTCATACCCCTCATGTCTGCAGGGCTCCATTAACAAGAGGAAGAAGGGAGAAATTTTGCCCCCTTCTGCTTTCCTCACTGCAGGCCACCAACCTGCATAGCTGCTACTCCATGTGGATCCCGCAACCTCTGGGTCAGAAATGGCTGCTGGGAGAGGGAAAGACAAAAAGATCCATGATTCTTGCACTGGTTCCAAGTTCCAACCCATAGAATACTCTCAGAGTGAAATTGCTCCCTGTAACTTTGTGTGTAGAGGAAAACAGACCCTTACCTAGGGGAATACTTACAATTCAGAGGGAGGGGGTTGCCTGGTAAGTACTAGTAAACATGTTTGCTTACTTGTACCAAATCATAAGGCTGATCCAGAGAACAATGGGCCTGCCAGCCTGCCTATTAGTCAGTTTAAGAATACCATAAGGCTGGTGTAGCGTTTCCCGAGTTTGTTATTGATTACATCTAACATTCATAACGTCACTTGGAAATATTTAACCATATGATTCATTCACTTTACACATAATCAGCCCGTGAGTTTTATGACTAAGTATGACACTATGAATAATACATTCCGTCACCAGAGCCTGATATATTTATCTTTCCCAAGTATATTAACAGGAATGAAACATTGTCCGATAACATGTTGCAGCAGTTGCCACTTGCTTTGAAATAGCATTAGCCTGCTGAGAAGGAAGCAGCCCTATTTAGAAAATGAACTGTGAAAGATTTCATAAGTATCATTTATTTATCACGTTTTTATCCCACCCATCCTCCAAGGAGCTCTGGTGGTGTACACGCTGATTTATCCCATTTTATCCTTTCAAGCAAGGGAATCCTTTACCTTTTTATCCTCACACCAACCCTATAAGGTAGACTGAGCACAGAGCGGTCATATGGAAGCCAGACTGTTCCAAGGGATAGTTCTTCCACCTCTGAGTATCTTGCTATCTAGGGATGAGTACGAACGGCAATTTTGCGGTTTGGTTTGGTTCGTGGCTCATGACTGAACCACAAACCAAGAATCCAGAACCTGACAAAAGTTTGTCAAATGTAAGAAAGGGGCCAATATTAAAAACTTACTGAAGGAAATATATAAAAATACATGTATTTATTAATCACAAATTTAAAATTATAGAAGGGCCCAATCACGCATTATGTATAAATAACAAACGATAAAACACAAGGGCTCATAAATCTGACCTGACGTGTTTCGGCCTACATCGGCCTTCCTCAGAGGTCAATAGTGAGGAACATGTTGGCTATTATAAAAATATAGCACAATCATGTAAATGCAAAGCATACATTCAATAAGGACCAGAAGCAAGTTGTTTCAAGATAAACCACCAGGCACAGAGTAAAAAATAAATGAGGCCTCTAATAGTGCAATCACATGTCAAGTGGTTCTCAGATATAAACTTCTGGTCCAGGAATCACCTTCCTATGATTGTAGAGCCAAATAATCCTCAAGCAAAGAGCAGTGAACCACAAACCAAACCATGAATCTATATGACCCATGAGGTTGGTTCACGAATCGAACCAGTTCGTATGGGTTCATGAAGAGCCATTTAAAAGCCTGCTTTCTGCCCTTCATGAACTGTCACAAGCTGCATCGAAATTTGTGGAAGTTCATGGTGGTTCTTCAGTTCGCAAACTACAAACTAGCCAAAGTTCATCATCTGGTTCATGCTCATCCCTATAGCTTTCATCCTGCCAAATGATTTTGTCACACTGCTGGTACAGTCACCATCTGGAGGAGCCAAAGATCACCCAGTAAGTTTTATGGCTGAGTGGGGATCTGATCCTCCTTCTCTTTGGTGTACCACATCATGGTGGATATCAATGTATTGAGATATTACAAACCCTTTATCTTGGAGCAGGCAAGTTTTTCAGTCCAAGTGTCAAAAACACCAGAATGTCTGGCTGGGAAGATGCTGATGTGCTAGGAAAAAAAAGGAACAATGAGAGATGATGGACACTGATGTACACATGGGGGCCAAACCGAAGTCCAGCTGCACTGCCACTGTCTCAGGGTCCTTTGGACAGAGAACCAGTCCTTAGTGCTGAGCAAAACAATCTGGTGTGCTGTTGTTTTGTACCACGGGATGCTTGTTCTCGCTGTATCTTCTAACTGTCCATTACACTTCGAAAGGTGATGCTTCTAGTTGGCACGGTGGTCCTAGGATATGGCCACGTGGTTGTCATTCTGCCTAATTCAGTACTTTAGTTCCAGTCTGACAATGCAAGGACAGCCAATAAAGAGAGGGCGGATCATGATGGATAGGGTTACAGAGACTTCAGAAATCGTGGTGTCACAAGAGTGACAATTGCATCACTTTGGAAATGTCCTCCTCCTCCAACTCTTCATTTATGGCATAACAAAATCTGGGACCAATTTACCCTAGCCTAACTTACGAACATTACGCAATCAGTAAACACAGCTCCGTCTTCCTCTCCCTCTCGTTTTGTTTCCGCATGGTCACGAGTGCTTCAATTCATGGCAGAATTAGCTACCCCAGGGCTGCAGTCACACACACTAAATAATCCACTTTCAATGCACCTATTGCTTGGGGTCCCCCCCTTTTCCACATGTGTTTCGCTGTCTCTGGGACTACTAGAGAGAACAAAACACATTGGGGGAAGAAAACCCTGAAACAATGGGGGCAAACAAGTGACAAAAATGACAGTGCAGAAGTGGCCACAGTAAAAACCCATTTGGAAAGTGCACTGAAAGTGGATTGAAAGTGGATTATTTAATGTGTGTGACCGCAGCCTATATGTACTTTTTTAAAAAACTTTTCCAATTTTTATTGAAAAACAGATACAAATAACAATGTAACAAATACAAATAACAACCATAGAACCAGGCAGTAAATAAGATACACCCAAACTTCAGATAACACACAGATTTGCATTAAGACATTCAACCTTTCAGCTCTCTAGTATATTTAGTGAACCCCACAAAACCTGCCCCAAGCAAGTTAATTCAGATTATATTTAGCTCTGTTCATTACAGAAGACCTAAGCAGCTCAATGATCCCATTTTATGTCAGAAGTGTAACCAAGAAAGATAAGAAGTGTTTGTTGGAAGTATGTTCTTGTTTGCCATATACTGAAGTAATTGAAACCAAATGGACTCAAAGCGAGAAGCCACGGAGGATGAACTTCCGTTTGCTAATTGGACGACATTTGTGATTTTAGCTAGAATAAACTGGTCCCATATCTTATCATATCAGCTCTGAATAGTCGGGGAAGTGGTCGATTTCCAGAGCGAAGATATTGTTATTCTTGCTGTGGCCAATAAGATTGAGGTGAGTTCTTTAAGAGCTACTGTTCCAACCGTCGAATCCAAAATATTAAGAAGCGCCAAGTCTGGAGTGATGGGTAAGTTCAGCTGAGTAATCTCATTGATTTGTCCAATGACTTCGTACCTTAGGACACTCCCACCAACAGTGATAGTAAGAATCTATGTGACCACAATTTTTCCAGCATTGGGGACTATGAGAAGATGTCATTTTATTCAGACGTTTTGGGGTGTAATATCAGCGGGAGATTGTTTTGAAGAATTGAAGTTTGATGCTAAAGCTTTTTGAAGAATTTGCAGGTGAGTTCCATATCTTTTGCCAGTGCAAATCTGACAAATTCATGTGTAGGTCCGCTTGCCAACTAAGTTGATGCTTTAACGGGGAGTTATCATTGGTACCTAGTAAGATCTTATATAGCTTAGTCATCAGCCCTTTGATACCATCCGCGTATAATAATAAAATCTGTTCAAAGGTTGATTTTGGTTCAGTAAATACTCCTTGAGAGGCTAATGTTTCTATTAAATCTCTTAATTGTAGGTAACAGTGCCAGGGAAGTTGTGCGTCTAGATGAGAGTCGAAGAATGCTTTGTCGCGTATCCTCCCCTGAGATGTAAAATCAGCTAAATGAGACAAGCCAGTAAGTCTCCACACTTTATAGGATTCTTTCTATTGAGCAGGTGGGAACCAAGGCTGGTTTATTATGGTGGATAGAGAGGAGATGCCTGGAATTAGTTTCTTCTTTCTGCGATCCCAGATTTTAATAGCTGCAGAGAGGAAGGGATTGTTGTGAAGAGATTTAGGGCACCGAGATGGTGGCATCAAGTTATTTCCTGCAATGTGAAGGCTTTCACATACTCCTGTTCCATCTGAACCCAAATTGATTGTGAATTTTGTTGCTGTATTTGAATCACAGTTGATAATGCTGAAGCATGGAAATAATTGCTAAGTGATGGGAAGTCCAGACCTCCCAGAGAAGAAGGTTTGATTAGTATTTTCTGATTAATTCTGCATTTTCCCCCCTCCCATAGGAAGGAAGGAAGTTTTCTTTGCCAGAGGTGGAGATATCTCTCTGGAATGTAAATTGGTACTGTTCTGAAAAGAAACAAAAAACGTGGCAGGATAAAGCTTTTAATCAAGTGTATGCGATCCGGAAGAGAAAAGGTAAGCACTTCCCAGTCTTTTAATCATTGTCCTATGCCCTCATATAATTTGATGTGGTTGTAGCACAGAAGATCTTTCAAATCAATCAGGATCTGAACACCTAAATGCCTCCAGGAGTCAGTAACCCACTTAAAAGGGAAGATTTGATTTAGTTGTGTTTGAGTATTAGTTTGGAGCCAGACTGGGTACAACTCTGATTTACTTGGACTAAATATGCAAACCTGAAATCTTCCCAAAGTCAGACAACATATGCTGAATATGTGGAATAGATTGCATCGGGTTAGAGATACATAAGGTCAGGTCATCAGCATATAAATTAACCTTGTGTTCAGTGTCACCCACAAAGATGTCTGCAAATTCCTTGCATTGTCTCAATTCTTCTGCCAGGGGTTCTATAGCAAGCGCAAAGAGCAGTGGAGAGAGTGGGCATCCTTGTCTTGTTCCTCTTTTTTTTAATTATATAAACTCTCCTAAAAAGGAGAGGACTTTATTGCTTTTTATAGAGAAAGGGGGAAGGGTATACAGAGGGACAAAGAAAAGAAGTGAGTGAATTTCCTGTTAGTATGTTAAACTTTTTGTTAGTAAAAAATAAAGTTCATGGCTTCTACCGTGGTTGAACAATCTTCTTTGCATCTTACTAAAAGTCCAAAACAGATCTGTTAAAAAGATTAGTAAAGTCCTTTGGGGTTAGTTGTTAATATACTCCATTCTTGCGCGTCACAAACAAATCATATCTTGGGGTGTCTTCCTTTCAAATCTCTTAAATTGTACGATGGACCCTTCTTTGCTTTTCCCTCCTCCGATTCTCCTTCCTCCTCCTCTAGGCCACTTTCTTCTTCACTGCTTAACATTGTCCATTTAGCGAGTTCTGCGTCTTCCTCTGAGCTGGCGTGCCTCTTCAGAAATTCTTGGGCTTTGAAGACGGAATCAATCTTCTCTCTCTTATCATTGAATTTAAAGACCAGTTCTTCGGGATTCCACCATTTGTAACCGACTTGGTACTTTTGCAAAAATAAGGTCAATCCTTTATATGCTTTTCTTTTCAGACGAATTTCATATGGAACATCTTTTAAAATCCTGATATTCTGTTCACCAATCTTCAAGGGCATTGCTGAAGTCGCTCGTAAAATTTGATCTCTAGTACCTTGCTTAGTGAACTTGACAACCACGTTTGCTGGCAAATTATTTTTCTTGGTAAAGTTAGAGTAGGATCTGTATACCAGATCCATCTCTTCGCTTAATTTTTGCGCTTCTTTGCCAGTTATTGGTGCCAAGGCATTTGCCAAAATAGCTCTGAGATCTTCTTTTTCCTCTTCCTTTATGCCCTGAAAACGGAGAGTCAAGTTTGATTTTTCCATCTGAAGCATTAATATTCTTTTTTTCCTGCATCTGTTGATGTTTCTCTATTTTGTTGACCTTTTTCTTAATTTTCCTGGTGTCTTCCGTCGAGGTCAGGCATTTCTTTGCAATCGCTTCCATCTTCTTAGCTGTATCTGTTAATTGCTTCTGTTGACTCTTGAGGACACCTTCCATGTTACAGAGAGTTTCGCTGATTTTTTGTATTTGATCCAGCAGAGGGCACAGCATCTCACTTTGCTGATTGACAGCTGGCTCCAGGGTGTGTGTGTGCTGGAACCGGAAGTCCCTCCCAGCTTCTTCACCGGCTTGTCCAGGACTCTTTTCTGCCCCGACATTTTTATTGTTTATTTTTACACAGTCTGTGCCGCGCAGCTCAGGAGTCCGGCTATTTTCTTCAACTTCAATACAACCCCAAAAGGTACTTTCGCCAATCCACTTTTTCACTCCACCCCCCTTCCACTCTCCTTTATAAGGGGGGGGGATTCTTCCCACCTCCCGTGCGCTTGTGCGATTAGGGGGGGGGAGCACATTTAAAACGCTTGCAAGCAGATCTCCAACTCACGGTTTTCTGCCAATTCTTCCTTTTTAAATTCATCCTTCGCTGCTTCACTCCGGGAAGTCGGTGGCGTTGCTGAGTCCCATACGGGCACAACACAGTGGGGCCACTGGGGCAGGGGGAAAGCCTCGATTTCCCAGCCATCAGGCCGGCAGAGAGGCTACTCCCCAAGCGCCCCCTGGTTCGGAGCCTTTAACTAAGGCTCGCTAGGGTCATTCGCTTGTGCGAAGACCCCCCCAACCATGCGTGGGCTGACCATCTCTGGGAGAGTCCCAAGAGGTGGCTGCCATTCGCTCCGCCGAAACCAAAAAAACTTGTCTTGTTCCTCTTGATGGGTTAAAGGGGTAGGATAAATGACCATTGATTTGTACCTTTGAAGTCGGCTTAGTGTATAATGTCTGAAAAGCAGTCAAGAAGTTTGGCCCAAACCCCATTTTCTGTAATAAAGAGAGCATATATGGCACTTCCACTGAGTCAAAGGCCTTGGTGAAATCAAGAGCTAAAATTACCCATTCAGCTTTAATACGGTGACTGTGCAGAACAACATTAGGTATTCGTCTTACATTATCAGCAAGTAATCTTTTCAGGATGAAACCCATTTGATCTTCCTTGATATATTCTGCAATAAAGGATTTCAGTCTGTTGGCTAGTATAGAAGTAAATATTTTCACATCATGATTAGGTAATGTAATTGGACGAAAAGAAGCCGGGTTATTGAGGTCTTTGTTACCCTTTGGAATTACAATTATGACGGAGTCCCTCCAAGACACAGGCTTCCCCCTGTTTGCAATACATTATCGCATGTAACTAGCAGATGTTCCGCTATTACTGATTTAAAGCACTTATGAAATTCAGAAGGGATGCCATCTATGCCTGGGTTTTTATTGTTTTTCAGGGACTTCATGGTGTCTAAGATTTCATTCAGTGTAATTGGCTTCTCCATACAAGTCAAATGTTCTGCAGATAGTGAGCAAGTAAAGGAGGATGCACTCAAATATGTATCAATATCATGTGCACTTGGATTGCCTGAACAGTACAGCTTATTATAGAAGTCAGCAAATGAGTCAGTAATGCGTGAAGTTTGCTTTCTGCGGTACACTGTCAGGTTTGACATTGCTGTAGATTCTGAGGTTGTACATTGGCTTGATTCCCTGATTTTACATTGGCTAGCTTTCAGCAGCATTCCTATTTGGTTTGGCTTGGTGATTCTCAGGTTGTACATTGATGTGGATTCCCATATTGCTGTACATTCTTGGGTTGTACATTGGCTGGATTCTCTAATGTTACATTTGTGAGACTTGCAACAGCATTCCTACTTGGTTTGGGTGGTTCTCAAGTTATACATTGGTGTGGATTCCCAAATTTTACTTTCCTCCCTTCCCTATAGAAATCTGTGGAGCATGGCTGGGGCACTTAATTCAGGGGCTCATAGAATTGAACCTTTTGCTCCACTTCATCTGAAATTTGGGGGCCTTGTAAAGGACAGGCACCAGCAGCTCTGCAGCAATTTTGGTACTGATAGCTTTAAAAACAGCCCCTCCAGCCTCCCAATAGGGAATAATGGAGCTGAAAAATATCAGAATGCCAGGGGAAAAATGGATCCGAAAACCAAGCCAGTACTTGAATCTGGAAAACTACCAATATTTATTGGATCCTGATACCTGGATCCCCCCAAAAAATCCCATTTTTTTTGAGCTGCAAGTCCCTAGATCTTCGTTGTGTATGACTTTCTCCTCGATCTCTTGCACTGTACTGCATAGCTACAATCTGATCCAAGTATTTATTCAAAGTCCCAATGGACATGCCCCCCCTGTTTCAACTGTGCCCGCATATCACTTGATTTCCTGGTACAAGCTTAAGGCACACTTGATAAGCCCGGCTATGAACAAATGGCACTGAAAAGCAATGCATTTGCGCTGAGCAGAGATACAGAAGTTCTGTCTGTGGTTTTATATCAAGTGAGAAATAGGCATGCGTAAAACCAACCTTTAATAATATGACTTCATATATCTTCCATTAGCTAGCAATAACAGGTGGGGGGGGGAGAGCTCCAGTCTGCTTTGCCTTTATGTACTGGCTAGTTCACTAAACATATACCCTTATGGCACATTAATTTTCTTTTAGTACTTTTTTACATCATTCCGTGGCTACATTAATTACAACACTCATACCACATCAATCAAGCACTGCACCTAATCAATAGAATTGCTGTTTTCCTGCCCTTTATAAACATATTCACATATGCCAAAGAGCTTATAAAAATACAATTAGTTACAATAAAGAAAAAACTTGTTTTTGTATTGATTTGATTCCATGTTGTGCTTATGCGGAATTGCAATAGACACCCCTCTTGCTGAGACTGGAACAAATGTTTTCCTCTCCGGTGGGTGGGTTCCACAAAGGAGGTTGAGATTGGCTCAGAGCCAGTCAAAAAGTTAGAGCAATAGATTTTAGTGGGTTTCATTGACCCTCTATGGGTACAATAGATCAGGGCTATCACAGGTAATTTAAGCAGGGCTATGAATGTGCAGTAGGGGTGGACATGAACCCCCAAATGAACCAGGCCGGTTCATCGTTTGTGAACCAGGGCTTCGGGAGAACGTATCTCCCATGACCCACCCACAAACCTCCATATTTTTCATGGAGGTTCATGGGAGATATGTTCTTGGGCTCTGAAGGCATTTAAATGCCTTCAGAACTTACTTCCAAGTCTGGTAGGCCACCCAGAAGTGAGCTCCAAAGGCATTTAAATGCTTTTGGAGCTCACTTGGGTGGGGCTGCGGGCTGGTGGTGAGCTCTGATGGCATTTAAATGTCTTTGGGGCTCACTTCCTGGTGGGGCCGTTCTGCGAACTCATGAATCCAATGAACCATAAACTGGTTCGGGAAACAGAAAAGTTCGCGTAAGTTTGTGGTTCATGATTTGTTTAATCAAATTAACCACAAACCACTATTTTCCCAGTTCATGCCCATCCCTAATGTGCAGTCCTTATGCTAGAAGATCCTTTTCAGTTCATAGGGCCAACATGCTTGTTCTTCTTAAGTCCTGTCAAGTTACACTTTGATTATATATCACAGCAGATTTTGAGTTACAGGGGATATCAGGTTCCTATCTCACTACACGTGCTAGGACACTCAGTTCTCACTTATACCCAGAATTAAACTTTGTTGGTCATAGAGGTACCAGTGGACTCAAACTTAATTCTCACATCTATTTAACTCTTTTTTAAAAAAGAAAATCTATATAGTAATTTGCTGCTATTCACAGGTCTTATCAACTGCTTTAATCCAATCTTAGATATACTTATTGCTCAGTGACTTATGCATTTTGACTCTGCTTAGCCCTTCCTGGCAACCAACCCCCCTCTACCTATATGTAATGGCAGAGGAAGCCTTGTTTCAATTTATCTGAAGAAGTGAGCATGCACATGGAAGCTTATGCCCTGAATTAAATTTTGTTGGTCTTAAAGGTGCCACTGGACTCAGACTTTGTTCCGTTGCTTCAGACCAACCCATCTGAGTAGATAGCAAGGTATGGGTAAATATGTACTGTCAAGCAAAAGGTGAATTCATGCATTTCCCCAGAGTGAAACAGTGTGCCAAAAATGTATGAAGTGAGTGCACTGTTAGTATTAATTGCATCAATATGTTACATCAGAACTGTCCTGCTTGATCTAACCTTTACCCACATAGAGCAGAATCCTGCTGGCTAACAGTCCTCCCCTCCCAGAAGCTGCTAAAATGGGTCATGGTGGACCTCCTGATGGTACCTGGGTTTTGGCCACTGTGTGACAAAGTGTGGACACGATGGGTCATTGGCCTGATTCAACATGGCTTCCCTTATGTTCTTAAGTCTTCCCCTTTTAATTGTCATCACAATTGGTTCATCAGAGGTACACTTCCTCTGTACATGGAGATTTCATATAGTTACCATAAATGCTTGATTTGGCTGCCATTGATAGACCTGCCCTTCACATATATATCTAATCCTTTTTACATCCACCTAAAAGAGTGCCTGTGGAAGGCCAGTAGTTCAGCAGTTCGAGACCCGAGACTGCTTCATGACGGAGTGAGCTCCCGCCTCTAGTTCCAGCTCCTGCCAACCTAGCAGTTTGAAAGCAAGAAATTGTAAGTAGATAAATAGATACCACTTCGGTGGGAAGGTAACAGCGTTCTGTGTGCTTTGGTGTTTAGTCATGCCAGCCACATGACCACAGAAACGTCTTTGGACAGCGCTGGCTCTTTGGCTTGGAAACGGAGATGCGCACCGCAACCCTAGAGTCGGATTCGACTGGCTTTTGAGCAAGGGAACCTTTACCTTTACCTTTAAAAGAGTGCCTTATCTTGGTGGCACAGTCCTGATAAGTTAGTTACGTGTTATATGGGAATATACTCCTACACTTGCACATGTCTCTTCAATCTACAAATACACATTCCTCTTCAATCTCAATTTTTGTATCTTGAAATCGATTTCTCCAACTGGCTTGTAAAATGGTTCGCCACAATGCGCTCCATCTAAGTGTACGTAGAGTATTGAAACAAATTAGGGAGTCACTTGCCTTGGAGGGGGGAAAATGACCCCTTATTTACTCACTCATACCAAATTATTATCAGCCACATTAATTCTTCTTTTTTTGGCCTAATTTTGAGCAATTTGTTTTTATGCAAAAACTGGTTCTGCATAATTGAACAGAGTGTCTCCTCTTGATTACTTGTGGCTGGTTTGACTGTAAGTGCGATCCGCCCTGACTGTAAGTCCACCCATGGGATCCAAACGATTTTGTTGTTATTATAATGACGTGAGGGGCTTGTCATAATGTGGTTAGAATGGTGTCTAAGGGAAGAAAGAGCCAAGCCAGCAGTCCCTCTCTTTCACACACACACATAAAGGCTCTTGCTTCTGGCTCTCTTAAGGACTGCACTTTCGAAGATCAGTAGAGTATGGTAGCCCTTCTGTTCCATGTAGATCTTCAAGAAGTGCGGTATCCTCGGGTTTCGGTTTCTGCATCGCGAATGGCGGCCGCTTCTTGGGACGCTCCCGGAGGCGGTTAGCCCACGCGCAGTTAGGGGGTCTTCGCATGTGCGAAAGACTCTAGTGAGCCTTAGGCAAAGGCTCCGAACCGGGGGCGCTTGGGGAGTAGCCTCTTTGCCGGCAGACAGCCGGGAAATTGAGGCTTTCTCCCCGCCCCAATCGGCCCCACTGCGGCGTGCCCGTAATGGGACTTAGCGGCGCCACTGATTTCCAGGAGTGAAGACAGCGCTATGGTTTAATATAAAAAGAAGAAGTAGCATCGAATCGTGAGTTGAAGATCTATTTTGAAGCGTAAATCGGAGCCCCCCTGCATGCATATAAGCATTGGGAGGAGGGAGGAGTCCCCACCCCCTTTGAGAAGCAAGATCTACAAAGGGAGCGCGAAGGGGGGCAGAGAGAAAACAAAGTGTTGGTGAAAGTACCGTTGGGGTTGCATGGAAGACTGCGATCATCTTAGCTTCCTGGGGGATGCGGCACGAACTTTTTAAAAGTAAACAAAAAAACAAAATGCTGATAATGGAAAAAGTCCTGCAGACACCGGAAGAGAAGAGAGGAGGGACTTCCGGTCCAGACAGCCCCCCCAAGAGCTTGCTGTCAATCAACAGGAAAAGGAGATGCTGTGCCCCCTGCTGGAACAATTGCAGAAAATCAACGAAACTCTGTTTAAAATGGAAAGTGTTCTCATCAGTCGACAGAAACAGATATCGGAAACAACTAGAAAGATGATGGAGATCGAACAGAAATCGAATCTGATTCTAGGTTTCCAGGGCGTTAAAGAAGAAGAGAAAGAAGATCTCGGATTTACCTTGATAAATGTTTTGGCACCCCTAACTGGCAGTGAAGCGATAAAGTTAAAAGAAGAGGTGGATAAGGCTCCCAAAGCCTATTCCGCTTTTATAAAAGAAAATACTCTGCCAGTAGAAGGGGATGTCGAGCATAGCAGGTGACAAACTGGAGATCTAATTTCATCTGAAGAGTTTATGGAGCCCTGGAAGCTTGAAGGCCAGAAGTTTAAGGTAAAAGAGAAAAGAAAGAAGACGGATTTCATCTTCAAAATACGGAAACTTCTGAAGAGACACGCCAGCAGGGAGGAGGATGCAGCATTCAAAACTGGGATAAGTGAAGAAGACAGCAGCCCAGGGGAAAGTGGTGATGGAACGGAAGACTTCAAAGTTAAAATGGACTCAATCCATAACTGGAAGAAAATTAAAAGAAGATACTTTGAGGACTGTTCGTGTAGCATCTGGAAGGAGCTGTTTAATTACTAACCCCAATGGACTTTACTAACTGCATTAACAGAGTGACTTTGGACTTTGCAATAGTTAAAAAGAAGATCTTCTAACCATGATGGATGCCAAAATTGGTATTGGTTATTAACCTAAACTAACCCTCATTAACAGAAAAAATTTTCACTCCATCTTTCTCTTGCTCCATCTGTCTACCCTTCCCTTTTCTTATAAAAAGAATAAAATTCTCTCTTTTTAAAGAGAGTTTTACAAAAAAAAAAAAAAAAAAAAGAAGTGCGGTATCCTCCAATTGACTGTTTTGATACTAATAGGAGCTCACGGTTAGAACATGAAAGGCCCCATCTCCATTCCTTGCGGCAAATCGTAGAGTGTAATTCACGTCTGATGAATACTCGGTGACACTAAAAGGTCCAACGAAGACCGGTGCTAATCCTGCAGCACTGCTGGCTGCTGTATATATGTGAATGAAACGTTAGGATTTTTTTAAAAAGAAAAGCCTCCTAACCAGGCCGTGGACATTTTAAAAAGATTTCAACTGATGCGTGATAAAAAGGACCATTTTCTGTTCAGCTAGATTTCAGTTCAGTAGCAACTTAATGACCAACAAGATTTTTTTGGCGTATGAGCTTCAATATTTTGTAATTTGGAAAACTGTTGGTTCTATATGTATATTTCTCTTTTGTAGTAATCCTCTTTTAAGGTATTGTATTCAGTGTTCCCTCTAAGCTGAGTTAGTGTGAGCTAGCTCACAGTTTTTTTAGCCTCCAGCTCACACAGTTTTGTCTTAGCTCAAGAAGAATGGCTCCAGGGCAAACTAATTTATGCAGTACCCAAATCACTCACTCACAATTTTAATGCCAGTAGCTCACAAAGTAGAATTTTTGCTCACAAGGCTCCACAACTTAGAGGGAACATTAATTGTATTATGCCAATAAAGGCTGACTGACCGAGTCTGATGAAGGGAGCTTTGTCTCTCAAGAATTTATACCCCCCCAAAAAATCTTGTTGGTCTCTAAGATGCTACTGGACTCAAATTTTATTCATTTCCTTCATTTAATTATTAAATTCAATTTTTATACCACCCATTCCCTGAATCTCAGGGACATGTCTTCCCAATGGGGACCCAATTCAGTTCAGTTTATTGTAAATAGCCATTGGTCATTACACAGTTACAAAACCCTCAAAAGAGAGGAATTCAGATTGTATACAAACTGTATACAAAAATACCATGTAGAACCAGAAGTCAATAAGAAAATTCAGCTACAAATACAGTGCAATAATAATGGTAGTAAGATCAACTATCTAAGTTACATCCCCTCTCATTGCCACTTTAGACCTTATTTCCTTTGCAGCAAGGGCAAATGATGAAACATTTTTGATATCAGATAGCGAAAATAAAATTTTCTCAGCAGCGACTGAGTAGAAACTTAAAGCAGATAAAATTCCTGCTAAAAATTTGGCTCTAGGATTGGAATACAGCAGACAAAAAAAATGAATGTAATATGGTAAATCTTCAAGTGCATTGGGTCCACAAATACATATGTGTTGGGCCATTGAAATTTGATTAAAGTGACCCTCCAAAAGTGTCATTGATTGAAAGCATAAGGAGGTAAAAGTTACCAAGTAAATGGTTACAGATGTTAACTAGTTAGGGAGTTCTAGCATGATCCAATTTAATTAGTTTCTACCGTGGTGCTTCTTTTGATTTTAATATTAAGGAACAGTCAATCTGAGCATCAAAAACATAGATCCAGTTTCTAAGTTGGGAGTTATCTATTGATGTTCCTAGAAGATAATCAGGGCTGGAATATCTTGAAAGTAGACTGTTGAGAAACACAAGGCGCCGCGGGTCTTTGGATAACAACAAACTGAAAGATTGTTGGCTACGCAATTTAGATCTTAAGTTTTCAGTTCTTTCCCGATATTTTATTTATTGGGATCCAAATATCCAATATTTATGATAATGTGAGCACCGATTATATCTGAGGAAGATCAAAAAGCTGGAAACTTAACTTATGGAATGCCCTCATGCAGTGACGCCATTGTTGAGGCATCACAATAACATAGCTAGCACTTTAATATTGTATTGTTTTAATGAACTGTTTTAAAATGTTTTGTGGGAATTCTGATTTTGTGGGAATTTTGTTTTATCCGATGTGAGCGGCCCTGAGCCTGCTTTGGCGGGGTAGGGTGGGGTGTAAATCAGAAAAATAAATAAATAAATAAATAAAATAATTGTTAAATGCACCTGAGCCCAGTGGGGACCCAAAGAGGCTTACATCATTCTCCTTCCCTTCTCTTTTATCTTCACAACAATGCTGTGAGGTAGACTAAGCCGAGAGTGTGTGATTGGCCTAGGGTCACCCAGCAAGGGTTCTATGGCAAAGTTAGGATTCAGACTTAGGTTTCCCAGATCCTAGTTCGACACTTCATACACTACAACAAGCTGGCAGTCTATTATATTATAATTCATATCATATTATAATTAATATATTATAATATAATCTAGCTGTTCTACTGAAGACCACCAGGGCTACCTTTTATTTACTTTATTTTATTTATAGCCTGATCTTCTCCGAGTTGGCTCAGAGTGGGTAACATCAAACTATAAAATACAATTTTAAAAAACCCTCTAAAACAAGGACATGTGATAAAGCAGTAAAGTATTGGACAGAGATCCACAATGAGATACAAAAAATTTTGAATTGTACTTTTAAGAAAGACCCACAGATGTTATTGCTAGGTCTTAAAATGGAAGAAATAAATGTAGCCAAGAGAACACTACTATGGTACTTGACTACAGCAGCAAGACTGACTTTTGCTCAATGTTGGAAACAAGATAAAGTACCTGAAACATGGGAATGGATTAAAAAGACGTTGTTTTTAGCAGAAATGGACAAATTAACAAGAAAATTAAACAACGAAGAAGATGAAACTTTTTTTGAAGACTGGAAAGACTTTCAAAAATACTTGTTGAAAAATTGGGACATTAGACGTGGTTTGATCTGCTTTGATAGTTATTAAGTGGAAAATGAAATAGAATTAGATTTCTGAATTGTTACCGTTTATTAGAGAAAATAAGTTTAGAAATAACTGTAACAGAATAAGAGAGATATTAATGGGGTTGGAGCAGTGCGGGAAGCCTTGTTTGGGGGGGGGGGAGAAGGGAAATTAGGAAAATGGATATGTAGGTTGGTTGAAAATGTATGAACATGTGATATATCCAATAATAAATTGTATTTACCAAAAAAACCCCCTCTAAAACAGCATACAATTGCAATAAGTGCAGCAAAATACAATGCAAATACAACAATTCTATAAAATTCCAGATGGCATTTGGAGGGGCAATGTTCAGACAACTGCACGGGGGAATGGGGGGATACAAGGGGAAGGAAAAAGGGAGAAGAAGGGGAGGCTAAACTTGTTACCACCCAGGCCCCCGTTATTGCCCTCAACCATAGGCCCTGTGGAACAACTCTGTTTTGCGGGCCTGCGGAATTGTACTAAATCCTGCAGGGCCTGGAGGTATTCTGGTTCCTGACTGTTAGGGGCTTTAAAGATCAGCACCAAAACTTTCAACTCAATCTGGTCCACAATCTGGAGCCAGTGCAGTTGGATATACTCTAAAGGGCGCTCCTGTTAGGAAACCTTGCAGCTGCATTTTGAACCTGTTGCATTTTCTGAACCAGCCTCAGAGGTAGCTCTATTTAGAGTGAGTTACAGTAATCCAATCTAGAAGTGACCATCGCATGGAGGTCAAAGGGCAACAGGTATCGGGCCAGCTGGTTTTTTCTTGTACATACAAGTAGCAGCCAATAAAGCAGAGTTGCAAGGAGCAGAGAAGCACAGTGTGTTGACATCACATCATGGGTTTTGTGTTACTAAACATCAACAGAGCAGAGGTCCATCAGTGGCTATTAGGAACTCTCCGTCTGGGGCAAGTGAGGGCTTCTAGTGTCCTGGCCCCACTGGTGGACCCCCTGAGGGCACCTGGTATTTTTGGCCACTGTGTGACAGAGTGTTGGACTGGATGGGCCATTGGCCTGATCCAACATTGGCTTCTCTTATGTTCTTATGGAGAAAGGAGATGGTGATGTAAGGCTGCCTGTGTTCAGTGCCAGCCATGCATTTACCACAACATATCATTTTGTCTATGTCTGTATGCCTTTTAAATGCAGCCCTTTGCCTTAAGCTCTTACCTGGATGGCCCGAGCTAGCCTGATCTTGTCAGATAATGGAAGCTAATGAATCTGGATGGGAGACCACCAAGGACATCCTGGGTTGCTACACAGAGGCAGGCAATGACAAACATCCTCGGACTATCTCTTGCCTTGAAAACTCTACAGGGTTTGCCATAAATTGCTTGCAAATTGATGGCACTTTCCACCACCACCACCACCACCACCACCACTTTGCCTTAGAGCAAAGATATCCCATATCATGAGATTGCCCTGAAAAACACCAATTCATTGTATCGTGACACTGTCACTGTTCTTAAATTTTGTTCTAGTGTTTGCCATTTAATCAATTATATTTATTCACCACAATCATATTATGATAATCTTTGGGGTGTGAAATAATATGTCACTGGGTCATTCTGTTATACAGAAAAAAAAGATCTGAAGAAGTTCTGTTTGTTTAAAAAGCTCTAGAACTATTACTTAAGGCTGTTAACTGATTAAAGAACTTTCAGTGGATTGATGATCTGCCTTTTAACTGCTTAGGTTAAATATTTTTGCATATCACTGAAAACTCGGTATCGGAGAATCATAGAACATTAGAGTTGGAAGGGACCTTGCAGGTCATCTAGTCCAACCCCCTGCAATCCGCAGGAGCATAGCCGAAGGATAGCCCTACGTACCTACAACATACCCAAAAGATGGTCGTCCAGCCTCCACTTGAAAACGTCCAGCGAAACGTCATTTTGCATATAAATGAAACTTCAATATAGATGTCATTTTTGTTTCCTGTTTTCAGCACATCAGATTCTCATTTACACAAGTAAACCGGAGTACCTTCAGTGAATTAATATAATAATAAATTATATTTATTTTATAATAACCATATTAATCAATTATATTTAATAATCAATTATATTTACCCGGCCCTCCTGCTGAGGTGGGAGGAAGGGGTAAAAGTCAAATAAATAAATAAATATCTCTGAACAACTCCATACAGGATATAATCAGCAGAGCTGCAAAACAGGCCTAGGATAGATTGGGGGGATTTCATTACAAACCTAAAGAAAGTTCCAAGTTGAAGAAAAATCTGAAATGTACAACAAAAAAACCACCACTGGGGATCTAAACTCCCCAAAATAACAGAACCCACACCAGTACCTTTAAGAAAAGAATGCCCACTGAACTCTCAGTGGCTGTTAGGGTTTACTAAGGAACCACAACAATATTGCCAAGCCTTCGAAGCCTTGGTTTCTTCAAAAAAGGGGAGGAGTCGGTGTGGGCTGTGAGGCTGAAACAGCCCTGGAAAAGATCCCCATCTCCACTGATTTATGCCCTGATGGAGGAGGAGTCACTGGAGACAGGCCAGGGCAACTACTGGCAACCCACTGCCCATGGAACTCAGCTTCATCTGCAAGTGACAGCCACCACACAACTCAGCCCAATCTCGCCCACTGGCAACCATCATGAAATTTGGCCCAGCCACCACACAGCCTAGTCATACTTTCCCCAGGGAGAGGCTGCCAAGAGTAGGCAATGAGGGAAAGCTGAAGACCGATGAAGGGGCAGATAAAGATAGGCTGCATGGTGGGCAGGAAGAAGAGGAGGAGACAGGACCCATGGTGGCAGCCACCATACCACTGGCTCCAGCCCAGGACTAGCAGCAGCCACTGGGCCTCACCTGACCCAGCACTGAAGGCCACCATGCACCCAGGCCCAGCCCCTGCACTAAAAACCATTGAGCAAATTGGCTAGAACTTTCCCAAGGAGAAGATACCAGGGGCAGGGAAGGAGGAGAAGATGAAGACGGGGTGGGGGTAGATAAAGGTAGGTTGGCTGGTGGGTGGGAAAGAGAAAAGAAAGCCAGAAAATGGGAGAGGCTATGGGGGCTCCCAGGGAAGGGAAAGAGGAAATAGTGAGGGAGGGGGATACGGGTGGGAAATAAGATGCCAGTTGTAATGTCTTAGCTTTAACTAAGCCTGTTCTTTACCATGTAAAGCTTGATTCTATGCAGAGGATCGTAAGCTGTAACATTTCTATTGGTCGTTCCTATGGAATGGTTTAAAACAACCAATCACAACTGTAAATATGTCTGTGGAGGGAACAGACCTGATTGGCCTTTGTTATGCCATTGGATGTTATCTGTGGGCATGGCTTTGACAGCCCGGATCATTTAAAAAGGGGAGCTGTGCTCCACTTGTTGCGGTGTGTAGACGTTGTGTCCTGATCGTCTAGTTGCTGTTACAAATAAAACTGAATCACTTTGCTGAAATCACTGCCTCTTGTTGAGTTGCATACTTAACACCTCTCGCAAGCCCTTGAGGGTCCCCCAGTTATAAACTATAAAAAGGAGCAATGTAATCTCTTCATTAGAAAGGAGAACTATTCAGATCACAAATTCATGTGAAGAGTGGAAGTGAACAACATGAACGTTCATTTTCAGACGGAGTTCAAAACAAACAAAGCAAACTTGGACCTTTCTCTTTTCCCATATGATCGTTCCTTCTCATATAAGTACAGTCCCCTACCTCCAAGGGTTGCAGTGAGGATACAAAAAGGGAAGAGACCGTGTACCCCTGAGGTCTTTGGAGGAAGGATGGAGAATGAATATAGCAGCCAGTTTGGTGTAGTGGTTAAGTGCGCGGACTCTTAT